>JAODKM010000020.1:2187118-2198526 GCA_026780845.1 Petrocephalus sullivani | reverse complement strand
TATCAATAATTATCGATATCGACCGATATGAAACACTGATATCGTGATACAGTTTTCAGCCATATCGCCCAGCCCTAACCAGCAGCAATCCGGAGGCACTGCAGCCTGGCAGCTCAGCATCACGGACATTGAGAGTAAAGCAAAAAAGAGAACCGAGACAGTCCCTTCAGCTGGATGAAAAAATAATGATAAAATAAATCAGCAAATTGCCTTCAGTCGCTTTCATTTGCTTCAGTTTCACCCACAATATAGGTCTGAAAATATATATCTGTATAACGTGTAGTGGGCAGCTGACAACTATTTGCTTTCAATGTGTTTGAGTCGCATCCAGTAATGTATAATAACAATAATATATATAAATATTTAAAAATAGTTGATAATCTATTATTAATAATAATTATTATATAACTTTGCGTCACCACATGCAGATCACTGAATATTGCTGCACCAAGATGGTGACCCAAGACGTCCGTGCAGATATATTACAGCCCTCTTAGTGCGTCTTGGTGGTCAGGCTCCCCCAGCAAATGCCTGGTTTGCCGGCACCACGTGCCAGCCCAGGACTCTGCTTGGGGCGGTAAATTAAACGCATCCAGTTTGAGGACGTTGATTGGTTATTTTCGTGTTGCTTTGTGCATTTCTTGTCAGTAATTGGCTATGCTGCGGCAGGGAATAGGTGCTTCTCTCTGGCACCCACAAAGAGAGATTTTAATAAGATGGAGAGGGACAACTGTGAAGCTGATTTTAACTCAAACATGATGTTTTTTTTTATAATATATAATGTCATTTTTTTTCTTCAATATACACATTCTTAAAAATGGGTAATTAGAAATACATATTTTAGAAATATAAATCAAAAATCTTTTAAACCCAGGAGGGTGGTGCCCTAGTGCCCTCTATTGATCAGCCGTCACTGGTCTGTGCCTCTAGAAAGCAGCATGTTGTTTAAAATTAATTTGATTCTGTGAGTTGGGGCATCAAAAGTCTGTTGCCCTTCAGGTCGTGACACAGAAGTTGGGGAGCTGAACCTAAACTGAGGAATTTCTGCAGACCAAGCAGGAAATGAACTTCACATCCATGTATTCAGTCACTACCACTGCCCTTGTCTTACTGATCCTGACTGCCCAAGATGGCGATCTTCTCTTTCTGCCTGACTCCACGGAACTGAAGGATCTGCTGAGTCGGTACCAAAATGGGCTTCTCCAGAACTGCACTAGGAACGCAAGCCCAAGCAGGGGCCGGCGATCCATCCTGTGGTCCGACAGGGATGATATCCTCAAACTTCATAATAAACTGCGAGGATCCGTGCATCCTGCTGCTTCAAACATGGAGCCAATGGTAAGAGTGGATAGGGCCTCTCTGAGTTAAGGCGCAATTTCACCTGGGCATTGAGTTGCACCTAATTAATATGTCCTTTGACAACAATTAGCATGCTGCGTGCTGTAGTAGCTGTGTCATTCTCTCTCTGATGATTTCTAAGAACTCACTTTGTAGCCAAAGGTTCTGATGGTCTGGTATTTATGCAAAGGCATGGGACGATGAGCTGGAGCAGTCAGCTTCTCGTTGGGCTCAGCAGTGTATATGGGAGCATGGACCTCAGGATTTGCTTCCATCCATTGGGCAGAACCTTGCTGTTCACTGGGGCAGGTGAGAGAATAAGCATCGAGGAAGGCGTCACAGTCCCATCACGGAAGACATCACTGGCATGCTCTTGACGAGCTGCAGCACGTGAACACGCAGTCAGTCCTTGTTCAGAGACTGTTCACTAAAATTCTGTTCTTGTTTTACTTTTGTTTTTACAAAATCAACATTCATTATCATAATGCACACTTGGTCTGATTACAGCTGTGTGGTGAAGCATCTTGGATCCCTAAATAATGAAAGGGGTCTTTCCATTATCCAATCCAGACCAAGAATTTGTTTCAGCCAACCAGGTCTGCGAGTTCTCAGCTGACTGGTTGGAACAAAATCTTGGTCTGGATTAGTACTTTCTGAACATGCACTTTCCACCTCTGGTTTTAATCATGTTGACAGGCCAGCAGCTGAGTAATGTGATCACAAATCAGCAGTCAGTAGTTGAAAAAGGGCTGAAAATCCCAGCTCTAATATCACTAATGCTTTTCTTTAGTTAGCTTTGGTTGTCAGCTTCCAAAATCATCTGGAAAATGGATAGATTCTTTTGACTAATTTTCGAACAGACTGCAAAATTCTAAATGGTTTTCTGAAACTATTAACTCTTAGCACTATCCCTGTGACTGACTGTTATTTATTCCACAATCTGTCACTGGGTCTCTGTTACAGTTATCGGTCACCAGCTTTCCACGTTCAGGCTTGGTACGATGAGGTCAGGGACTATGCATACCCCTACCCACATGAGTGCAGACCCTTTTGCCCAGATCGATGCTCTGGGCCTATGTGTACTCACTACACCCAGGTGAGTGTATACTCAGCACAGAAATGCTACTGTATTTGCTGCTTATTCATCTTAGAATCTCCTCTTTAATGGACTGTGAGTGGTGTGTGTGACGCTTAAATGGAACCAAAACACACACAAAAGTGCTTTCAAATATTGTGTATATTTAGAGCTTATTCAGAGTTTAGGACACCCAAGACATTTTTGTTTTCAGGTTGTGTGAGTTTTCACTATTGATTCGCACAAAACCTAAGTGAACTTCAGTCTCTCGGAGTGTATATTGGGGTGGCAGAGAAGAAGGCCTTGTGTGGGGGGCGAGGCAGGGACAACAATGTATTGTTTTCTGGCTCCTTCAGTATTCTATACTTCAGGCGTTCATCTTTATGGGCTGGCGTTGGGTTATGCCAGGTCAGCCGCAGTAGTAATGTGATTTTCTCAGTCTCTGCTGAGTCACTGGGCAAATATTTCTGTGTCTTTGTCAAATAGACATACATGCATTCCTCAGATAGAACATCCGCTCCTCTCTGGGTCTGAATGCACCATCTGGAAAGCAGAAAAAGGTTTTCATTTTTTAACTAGGCGTTTAACCAAGTGTTTTGTGCTTATGCACATCACCCAGTACCTGGGCTAATTGGAAACATGCTGTTTAAATTGGCTGCATGCTTATTTTAATAGAATTATTGTGATAGCTGGTGGCATGTATAATTAACTGGGAAACCACATGATTCCTTGCTTAAAGCTAATTTTTGAAATTGGCCTGAGTGTTCTATCTGTCTTTCCATTTAGAGTATGTTGGCTGCTTTCTTTTTTGTTGGAGGGGAATTCTGCAGGGTACAGTGAACACTGAACAAGGAATTGGTTGTAAGACTACGGTTTGGGAAGGGAATCCTGTAGGGGATAAGATACAGAACATGGAGTGGAGGCATCAGAGATGTAATAATTAAGGGTTTTATTTTTTTAGGGAGTAATTTTGAATTGCATTGCTGGGAAATTAAAGAAAGACAGGTCTGAATTTATACTGAACACTGCATACGTTAGATCTGGATTCCATTGTACCCATTTTTTTTCTTCTAAACATTATTTAGCATATTTTTCTTTATATGATCTGTACACTCATTCAAACTTAACTGGGCAGAATGACTAAGGGTAGGACTATTTCAACCCGCAGTGCTTCATTTGTGGCCAATGTGCTGCAAATTTGTGATCTGCCTCTCTGCAGCTAGTCTGGGCCACCACCAATCGATTGGGGTGTGCGGTGCATGTCTGCTCTCGGATGAATGTCTGGGGCGACATTTGGAAGAATGCCATCTACCTGGTCTGCAATTATTCACCAAAGTAAGAGAATTTATAGTTTAGACTTTTCCTCAGTGCTAAATCTCCCACCCTGTGCTGGTATCAATGGCAGCTGTAGTCGACTGCAATTAATCAAATAAAAATGTTTATATTACATCGAGAGATATTGATATTTTATCCAGAAAGTAGTGACGTATGTAATCAGAGCTGTGCATGTCTTTGTCTTTTTCTCTAGGGGAAACTGGATTGGAGAGGCCCCCTATAAACATGGCCACCCATGTTCGCAGTGCCCACCCAGCTTTGGGGGCGGCTGCCTAGAGAATCTCTGCCACAAACGTGAGTAGAGTGGTAAGAAAGATGAGCCGCCATCATAGAATTCACTGATCTGAAGGGCAGTGTAGCCTTCACCTTCACAATGAGCGTCTACAAGCCGCTTTCTTTTTTGGCATGATGAAGTTGCTTCTTAGCAGAAGTGTCAGAGTAGTCAAAGTGCCACTGGCCCTGTTAACCAGAATTCCTTATGTTCCTTAAGGTTCAACGTTGATTGACTACTCAGGTGTGGTGTGAACGTTAAATGAATGTTCAGGTGTGGTTTTAAAGCTAATTGAATGGTCTGGTTTTTTTTAGTTTTAGTTTTCTTGCTACAGTTTAGCACATCAACAGAATATCTTAATCAAACTCTGTGGAGATTTTGTCTTTGTTCTTTTGGAAGCAATACAAGTATTAAACGTTTTTGTTATGGTCATTTCCATGGAAATACAGTATAAAGGTTTTTGGTGATTTCATTAGGAGGGCTAAATAATTCTGACCTTAACTATGTCTGTCTGAATTGGAGTGCTAAAACATCTTATTTCCCACCGAGGATCAACTATGTATCAGTTATCTTGACATCTATGCTTGGCATCTTGATTTAATAATTCTGTGACAATTTTGCATTCGGTATATAAAATGATGATGCAGAAATCATGATGGAACTAAGGAATCTATGTATGGTATTTCTGTGTATGGAATGATACAGTTCTATGTGGTGCTAATGTTATTGGGGGCTACTTGCTTCTTGATAGTCTTCCTCTTCTCAGAACCTCATCATCTAGAGTCTGAAGACCTGAATGAGGTAGAGAAGCTGCAGGCGTCAGTCCAAACCCAGACAACCCCCATCAAACTTGCCCCCAAACCCCGTGTTAGGGGGCCCTCCATGGCACAGAAAACAACATCAGGCAGGACCGCATCCCAGAGGACAGCCTCAGCATCGAAGAAGACACCCACACCCAAACGTACAGCGAGCACCTTCCTAAGTAAGTGAATGGGGGGAACTCTTTGAAATCTATAAATCTTAAGCGGTACAATGTATTCACGTAAACTGGCTGCTTGTCAGCTTGTCATCCATTTATGCACCCGTCTATCTGCGATAAGAAGACATTAAATCGCAGAAGCCACATTCTCACAAAAATCCATCCATCCATCTCTGGTGGCAGGATTGGCACTCTGGCCACCAGAAAGACTTCACACTGTTGAACTCCATCTGAGCAGTGTGGTGCTGAGGTATCACCCACTGCATGGCTGCACCCAGGTTCCCATCCCAGAGGTGGTTTGTCATGTGGTGCTGTGTGGCAGTGTGCTGTCTCAGCGTATGACCCTTACCTCTCTCTCTGTCTCAGCGTATGACCCTTACCTCTCTCTCTGTCTCTCATCCATCCATCCATCCATTATCTGCTGTTTATCTAGGGTCGGGTCGTATGGGCAGCAGTCTAAGCAGAGATACCCAGACCTCCCATCCATCCATTATCTGCTGTTTATCTAGGGTTGGGTTGCAGGGGGCAGCAGTCTAATCAGAGATACCCAGACCCCCCTCTCCCCAGCCACCTCCTCCAGCTACTCCGGGGGAATACCAAGGCGTTCCCAGGCCAACGTGTCCTGGATCTGCTTTTGGGTCTCCTCCCAGTGCCTCCTCAAGGAGATGTACTTAAAAGTAACAATATATTTTTCTTGATTACAGCACAGAATATCAACTGTGAGATAAAAATGCGAGACAGATGCATGGGGATGACATGCAACAGGTCAGTATGTCGGTCCAGGACCCTCTGTGACCATGACTTTGTTTGGTGGCTAAACCAACTCAGCATTACAGGTACAGGTGTCCTGCCAACTGCCAGAACCAAAGAGGTCGCGTGTGGGGCTCAACCTTCTACGACGCGGTGAGCCGGTCATACTGCCTTTAAAAACTCTATGGCACACGACACATAGAAAGTAAGGAACGTGTGACAGTGTGTGTGAACATACTGTTTTGGGTTCTCCTCAGAAATCAAGTATCTGCCGTGCTGCGTTGCACAGTGGGGCGATAGATTCCTCCGGAGGCCTAGTAGATGTCACACGGAAAGGCAAGCTCCCGTTCTTTGTCAAGGCAGTGAAGAATGGAGTAGAATCTTTGAGGTAGACACCTTATAGTTTGTGTATCAATGCAGAATGTTAATAAATATCGCATTCACTCTACATCGGGTTGATATATGCACAATTCAGTGAGTAACTGACAGAAGAATTACATTTTTTTTTTCTACATGCGACAACATTTATATGCACTAGAGAAAAATTCTTCCTTCTCTTTTTCAGCAATTACAGAGCAGGAAATGCATTTTCTGTAGCAAAAGTGAAAGGTATTGAATCCTTGATATAATTTTATCTGAATGCATCATTTGGACTTTTGATTGATATTGCATGGGAAATACATGACAACCGTCTTGGTCTTCTGTCCCAAGAGCTGTCAGTTGACTGCTATACCACTGTGGCTGAGATCTGCCCTTTCAAAAAGCCAGCCTCCACCTGCCCAAGGTAGATTGCCCTGTTCCTTGTTTGCACAATTAGCTC
Source organism: Petrocephalus sullivani (assembly GCA_026780845.1). Lineage (NCBI taxonomy): Eukaryota > Metazoa > Chordata > Actinopteri > Osteoglossiformes > Mormyridae > Petrocephalus > Petrocephalus sullivani. The sequence goes on along the minus strand of JAODKM010000020.1, from coordinate 2,191,958 downwards.
TTGTTAGCTCAGAGCTGGAACAACCTAGACCACCACATACAAGTCCCAGTCTCTGTCAGATGTTTGTCTGACACCAGAACCATTTTGTATTCTAACGATACTTCCACGCCTTTTCTAAAAGTACTTTCGTAGTAGATTTGAGAACATTTTAATAGGTACTTCCATGCATCTAACCAAACCTTTGTGATCGGTTAATAGCCATAATTTTTTGTATATTGCTTTACTTGCACACATTCTATACTGTTTCTCAGAGTCTTCTGCTCATCCAACTGCAAGAATGAGCCATCTTATTGGGCCCCAGTGATTGGAAACAACATCTACTCAGATGTGAGGACCTTCTCTTAGCAGAACACAGTTGCCTGCCAGCAATTGAGTAACACTTTAAGCAGCCAGAGAAGAATTGGGCCTCGTATCCACCAGCAATCATTAGTAACCTTTGCATAATGATGCCACACTTGTTAAATATGATGCGATTTACAACTCTTAACAAACATGGAAGTGAAGTCAAGCAAGTCAAATAAGTAATAGTTTGGGACGATCTTCCATTATAGGCAATAAAAACATCAGCTAGAGGTCATTCAATTCAGTTTATTTTTATATAGCGCCCATCGCAACAGGTCATCACACAATCAGAGAAATCGGAGACAATCATATATGTTTTAATGTGTTCTAATATGTTCTTTGTGGATTCGATTTGGGTACCATTAATACACTCAGATCAAAATGAGTGTAAATGCTCAAATTATTTCAATCAATGCCTTTGTTTCCTATAATCATAATGTCTTATTTCTTTATTAATTTGGATCTAAATTTGACTTGTGAGTCAGCAGAGTAATCGATATATCAAAACTCATACTCTTATATGTAGCTCTCCTGGGTTATTGAAATTTATTTTTTTTTCCTGTTCTTGCTCAGAATTCCAGTATCTGCCGTGCTGCAATCCATGCTGGAGTGATGAGACCCAGTGGGGGGTATGTGGATGTTATACCCCTGGACAGGAGGAGCAGCTATGTTGGAATGCTGAAGAATGGCATCCGGTCTGAAAGGTGCCCTCGCACTCCTTGTAGCCATCCCTATTTACTGTAGAGAGCTTCTCCTTGCCCGTCAGTGGTCAGATTGAGGAGCCAGTACATGAAGGGGCAGTCACTTGGAAAGAAGCGTTGCGTACTTAAAAATTACTGCACTTTTTTTTTTTCAATTAACGGGTCAAAAGCATGCAAGGCAACGTCAAGTCATGAGGAAAGGAGAGAGAGAACAGAAGAGAGGACGGAAAATAATAGTAAAATTAGGTCAAAGAAGAAAATTACAGTATAGTAGGTGTTATGCGCTGAATATGTGTACACTTAAGGCTGCAGACAGTGCTATCGAGAAGAGAGAGGGGAGAAAAGAGATTACAGTATGTATGAATGTTGGTTTGCGTGTGAGTATGCACACAGGTTAAGAGTTGGCTGAACAGTGGTTACTAAATGAATCTAGGAGCAATGCCGCTGTGAACCAGGCAAGATGAAAATGAAGATGTTGAGAGCAGCACTGGCTATGGCAATAGTGTAGATCAGACATACTGTAAAAGAGTGGAGCAAGAGTGGATTCTGCGAGATGATATGGTGGTGGCCTGTAAGTGTCAACCCACTGCAAATACAGAAAACAATTACAAATTCTGGAAATGTGAGGCAAATCCAGAAAAAGCTTACAAATTCTGAAAACGTGCCCACAGTAATCAGGTCATTAAAAACATGCGAACACCTTAATCAGTCTATCAGCATAATCGTTTCATTCTCAATAAACCCATTATTGAGTGAATGTACACAAAGTCATAATCGCTAACAAAAGAACTCATTATTTGCTGACTTAGGAAACGGTGTCTCTCCTCTGTATGGTCCGTCTCGTGTCATTGTCCCCTGCAAACCTCCATCGTGTTGCGAGTGACTTTGCAGCGGTTCTTGTTTTCGTGATTTGCACCGCCGCTGTCAGTCGCAACGCTTCTATTAAAACTCCCTGCAAGCGTGGCAAATTTTTTTAAAGGGTTTTTGGAAATGCTTGTTAATTAAAGATCAATTTTAAGTGCTAGATAACTAACTACTTATCGCTACGATGCTTTCAGGAAAGCCACCCCAGAAGAATCATTTTTTAGTAACAGCTAGAGCCACAAGGAGACGTCTGGTAGTTTCCTTGTTCAGAATGATATATATTGTATCCCATAGCTGGCGAAGTTTGGGTAAAAAAGGGATGAGAGCCCAGGAAGTGAGATTTGATTTTCTGCATTTGTGATTTCTTCCCAAAAATGCTTGGTGGGTGTGCATAGCCAGAAGGCCTGAAAAATGTGTCTGGGGTTTTAAGTGTGCATTGTGAACAGGTATCATATTTATTGCACACAATCTGTATGACTTCACTACAGTACATGCTGGAATGGACAAAATCAGCCCCAGTGAAATGAAATGTATTGCTGAAAGCCACAGTTTGGCAGCTTAAGCCTCTCCTAATGAAGATGAGATGTTATCGTCGGATTGGGATTTAGTTAGTGGAGAAGAATCAATGACAATGGTAGTTTGTCCTTCATAAATCAAATGGCTCAGAAAAAGAGATGATCAAAGCTTATGGGAACTGATGAACCACCCAAGTTGAAAAGCCTTTAATTGATATGGCTATAATTATCTGTGGTGTACAGAGGGTAATTATATAGTCTGTATTGGCATATTATACAGGCTGGATTGCTAATATTAGGTTATATTAGGGTGACATCATCTAAACATACTGACAGCATTGAGCAGCATTACATAACATAATATTATTAAACCACTGTTTAGCTTTTGGTTTCAAATTCAAACTTTGTGACCCACTGTGACAGGTTCACCGTGCCAGATCTTAATGGCACAATTAGTTTTACCAGTGAAAACAGTACAGTGGATTTTTACAGCAGAAGGCTAACAGTTTGTTGTTTGTTTAGGATGGTGGAATATGAGTACGTATGATATTGTACCTATTTGAAGATGTTTTTCCCTTTCAGCAAGAAGGACCAAGAAGGATACTCTTTCCGTGTCTTTGCTGTGAAGGAGTGAGATCTAGTGACCAGAGGCATCCTTTTCTGTTTTGGGGACAAACAGTATGTCCCCTCCCACACCAAAGAATCAACGTCTAACTTCAAAGGATCTAATTAGCGTCTTGCCACTAATTAGACTCCCCTAATGCACTCTCAGAAGAAATGGGAAATAATTAGTACCTTTGCCCAATTGTACCCTAACTATAGGTAATTGTACATTTTAAGGCCTTAAGGTGTACCTTCAATGCTTGAGGGACATCCCCAAGTTACAAACAACATTAATGTACCCCAACGGTCCTTTTCGGTACCTTAAAAGGTACGATTAGCAGACCCTTGAGCATATAGCCCCAGTGACAAGCAAAGGTACGAACTGGTAGCCCTTCTTCTGAGAGTGTAGGGCTTACCTTTCCCCTCCCATGTTTCACATTCAGTATCCAAGTGTGAAGAAATTCATCTTAACATCCAGCTGCCACATACAGGTCGTCATAAAGCACCGAAATGCAAGATGGCGATGATTCAAAACATAAATATTTCACAAAATTTGATAAATTAAATTTCTGATATTTGCTAAGACAGGGAGGAGCCTTGGTGGTTCTGTGTTAGGAAATAGATGATCAGATTGTGCCATGTCTCAAAGTACTATACTATACCTTTTATCACAAAAGTTCATGCCCAGTTTACCCCTATGGTGGCAATTTGCTTATGTCTCTTGTTTAACATGTTTGAGTTGTCCTATCCCTGCTGATCATCTTGGTGACATCATTATAAAGTTTGTATTCATCTCAGGCTGTTTCAGTGTTCTCATTATTATATTACACGCCTCACTTGCAAGTTGCTTTGGACAAATGTCTGCTACATAAATAAATGTAAATGCATCAGTTTCTACAGAGATTTTCTTTGTCAAAAGGGTTCAGTTTCATTAAACAAATGCCACTTTGATAGCATTGTTCATTTTTTTCTCCCTCTCTTTTCCTGCGAAAAGAAAATGAAATTTACTATGCTAAAATATGTTTATCCAATGGGAAATGGGTTAGGGGAATGTGATTCTAAAACTTAGCAACTTAGCCAAATGAAATGGATTAAATAATATAAATAGTGATTGACCAGTGGCCAATAATGTAATTGTAAGAAATTAAAATAATAATAATAATAATGCTGGTTTTATGAGTAACATAAGTAACACTTCAGCTGGACCTGCTGAGCTCATTAACTTGTCGATTGCTGAGAGTCGGGAGTGGTGATGGCCAAAACGACACTTCCTGAAACATTTGCTGTATTTTCTGACCCCACCAGATGGTGCTCTTGGTTTATTCTGGGAAATACTTTGACCCCTTTTTTGAACAGAGAGCACCATCTAGTGGGGTCAGAAAATACAGCAAATGGTTCATGAAGCATAGATTTTGTCCATCATTAGTTGGGAGTAGTTAGCCATGTACAGCCACCATGCAGCCTGACATGGATACAGCACAAATACACCCGATTACGGAATGCAGAGGGGCACAGAAGGCAACATAACTACAGACAGCCTACGAAAAGCAAATGTAAGTGAATTTAAAAACGCAGCTATGTTTTTATATGGTTGTCGAATATAAATGTTTAGAATCTAAGACTTTGACCTGAACAATGCGTGGATGTACAAAAAAATTGATTTAAAAACCTCTTCCACCGATTCCCTGAAAAGAACGAGAACGATTTTTTTACGAATCACTATTCGTTATTGTTATTGCTTTTCTCTCCGACTGCAAATCCCGCAAATACAAATGTGACAACGCCTTGTGCCGGACCTGGGTACTAATGATACAT
>JAODKM010000020.1:2161604-2187018 GCA_026780845.1 Petrocephalus sullivani | reverse complement strand
CAGTGGTGTTTAGTGATATCGCACAAATACAAATGTGACCCCGCCGTGTGCCGGACCTGGGTACTAATGATACATCAGTGGTGTTTAGTGATATCGCACAAATACAAATGTGACCCCGCCGTGTGCCGGACCTGGGTACTAATGATACATCAATGGTGTTCAGTGATTCAGTGTTAAACACTCACATTGACCCCTTACTTACACTTTAATATTTGAAAAGTAAAGGTTCCAGAGTTAACCAACAACTAAATACACTTTGGCTAATTTACTTAGGTGTGTATTGCAACAGTAAAGAGTCAGTTCTTTTTCAATATGCTCCAAGTTTTTATTTCTTTTTAACTTACTTAGAAATGGATTCACAATGAATTCACACCGTGTGCTGCTTTTTCCAAAACTCACCATTTAAAAAAAAAAAATTAGAATTTTTGGTTTCAGAGTAAAATCATTTATAAAATTATATATTGGTGAAATTGGCCATGTGCATTCTACATAATCACTAATAAAATGTGTAGTTTCAAAGTGCGGTCAGTTGATTGGCCAGCCGATTCTATCCTTTGATCATTCTTAATTCTGGTTTTTAATTGGACAGATTTCCAGAACATTGCACATCATTCCTGGGTGTCAGGGAGCTGTACGAACTAATAGAGAGGTAGGATGTCTGCTATCAATAAAGTCATATTCAGTGAGGCAGCTCTAAGACTTAACTCCAGTGGCACTGTGCTGTTGAAAACGTCACTTCTTCTCTGGCCCCGCCCCTCACGCGTTCATCCTTATGTGCTGGGAGTGTATTACCCCATGTTGTCTTGGTTGTTTCTCTTGATAAACAAAATGCCTCTTCTCGTCCAAGCTGAACTGTTGGACCTGATGTTTGCATTTGGGGAGCAGACAGATGCATAGGTTTTTATTGGGTCTGATGTTTGCATTTCAAAGTTTTTATCAATTATTTTGGCCAACACCTCACATCAGTTGTTCTACTGTGTAACATTACATCTGAAATCGGTCACATACACGAGCGTTAAAAAGTTTGGGGTCACTTAGAAATTTCCCATGGAATAGCATTAATTTCTCAGGATGATTTTCAGGAGAAAGTTCTTTGTCCCACTACTACTGATGCTCCAGAGACTCAACTAACCTAAAGAAGGCCAGTTTTATTACTTCTTTAACCAAGTTTTCAGCTCTGCTAACATTATTTCCAAATGGATTTCTAATGATCAGATTTGCCTTTTAAAATGCTAAACATGGATTAGCAAACGCAACGTGCCACTGAAACGCAGGACTGATGGTTGCTGATTGTGGGCCTCTGTACACCAGTGTAAATATTACATAAAAATCAGCCATTTCCAGCAACATTTACATTATTAACAGTGTCGACACTGTATTTCTGACTCACTCTGTGTTATTTTTATGGAAAAAACTTTTCTTTTGGAAATTAGGAAATTGTTTCTGTAGTTGCATTTATTATTGTAATTGGAGGAATGAAACATTTCACATAAGGAAGAGATTAGTCTTCCCCTGACGTTAGAGAGCAGAAAGTCTCCAGTTTGTGCCAAGATCCCTATTCTTGGAACTGCTGTGTCCACATTTGTCCGGATGTAGCATCACTTTCTACCCCATTTGTTCCTTGTACCACTGGTTCTAATTTTTACGGATTCAGCACTTTGGTAACTGAAATCACGCCATCTTTTGAAAAGCAACTCACAGAGGGTGACGTTGCAGCCAAAGATTAGCTACTATTCTTGTCCTTTAAGTTTTTTCTTGCAAGAAAGCCCACCAAAAATGTATAAATATTTGTGCTTCCTTTAGGGTAACAAAGAATACAAGGAACAACCTTTCTTAGAGATATTTAGGCATGAGTTGCTTCTTTGCTTAGTATCTGTAGACGTTACAGGATAAATCCAAATCCATGTTTCGTTTGTCCTGATGTAGACCAGTAATTGACGTTTTGCATTAACTAAGATTTTGACAGGGTGTTCTGGTTCTCTGGGGAGTGGAACTTTTTTCTGTCTCAAATGAAGAGTGAATTTGTTTCTGTGATGAAAGAATGGTTAAAGGTCTGTATGTTTTGTATGTTGTCAGTTTTTGGACCAATTTCCATTCCTTGCAAGACTCACACAGGCAAGAACTTCAAAACCATCCCCCATAGATTTTTATTTAATTTTTTTTGAGAACTCCCAGTTTTGGTTTCTCTGCACGTTACATGCGTTTAGACTCATTTGGAGTCTCTTTCAGCATCTGACTCCGCTTCCAGGCCCGGATCTTGCCCCTTCTAGACCAGTCAGATGGGTGTATCAAATTGAAGGGGATGGCGGTAGGTTCAGAATGGTGAAACTATTTCAGGTCATATGTGTCCATGCTATTTCTACTTCCGTCCTTCTGTTCCACTGTGTATTCTGCTTTGGTTAAGCTGAGCTTTTCATTAATTATGTTTGATTGAAATATTAACTGAGGTCTTCACACAGTTTGACAGAATACATTAACCATTAACTTGCTATAAATCATAAACATTTTTTTAAATAAAGGTTAAGTATCCAGGCAGAGTTGAGGTGGAACAGTGGCCAGCGTAATTGCAAAGGAAGCTGCTTCTGTTTGTCTCCCATGAATCACAGCATCTCAAACAGGCAAGGCATTTGTGTAAGAAGTGTCGCTGCTGTGCTTGTCTGCGTTTGTCCACATACATTGGTTTTATAGGGCATTGCTGATTATTCCTCACCAGTCCAGTTTCTGGCATATGTCCGGTCTGCCTGCATATGTCAGGCCTGCCTGCATATGTCAGGCCTGCCTGCATATGTACCGCCTGCCTGCATATGTTCTGCCTGCCTGCCTGCAGGTGGCTTGACAGTATTTGCAGTATCCTGTGACTCAGACTCGTGGATAACCTAAATTGTATTTTTGCACCTTGTTTATTGCATTTTCCTATTTCAGTATTGCTTCTATTTTATTTTATTTTATTTTATTTTCATTGTATTGTCTTGTAATCTCTCTGTTTAATTTAGAGGTACCCGGCTGTCACACAATGTCAACCTAATTTCCCTTTGTCCATCTATCTATCTGTCTGTCTATCTATCTAATATATCTATCCTGCATGATATTCCTCTGTTCTCTGACTTAGAGTGCTCTTGCAAACAGAGGGGTTTGCACCATTTCAACATGGTGCAGAAAATCCACAGCACAAAATCCCGAATCCATCTGCGTCATTGCAGCATTTTCCAGAACAGCTTTCAGGGGTTTACTTCAGTAATTTTGATGTTACCAGAGACAACACTGGTCCAGCTTTGGGATGCATGGAGGAACTGATCTGTGATAACAGAGAGGTGTCCAGTCAGACTGTTACAGAGAATATTCAGTGTGCTTGTTTTTCAGGATTATTCGTGTTATCTTGTTTATCCATACTTCTCTTCATGTAAAAATGTTGCTGGGGTTTGTCCTGTTATTTACGTCAGATAACATTTCAGCCGACCCTAAAATACAGGGGCTTTTTTAAGGTCTGGCACAGTCTGAGACACTAAGGCTCAATGCTGGAAGGGGCTGCTGCTGTCTTGGCAGCTTTACTTGACTTTCTTTGTGCGCTTTAAAGGAGCGTGCAGGAGTCTGTGGAGAGCTCCAGCTGTAGGTGGCTGACCAAAGGTAGCTTCTCACCAGCTGTTAACAGGCTTCCTCTGGGCTGCTTGGCAGAGTGGCTGTTTCCTTGGTTCAAAATATCAAGCATGGCTTGGGTTGTGCCTAAAGTCTCACATCATCTGAGTCTCAATGGAGCCTCTTTTTAAAAAGCCTCTATTGTTGTCTTTCTTTGAACCCCTAGTTATCTTTTTTGTTTAGAAACATTAGTGCTCATGATAGAACAATCAGTGTTGGGTGTTCTTTAGTTGAGCTATTATGTGGAATGTATTTATTGTTATAATTAGGTTGCATGCATATTGAAGCAGTTTCTTGTCAGGACTATGGAACCCTGGTGTCATTACTACTTCCTTTATATGCTGCTAGTGCTGTGAGCTTCTTCAGCTGTGCTGTGTAGGTCTTCTTTGTTAGACACTTCTGCAATAATCGATATACTAAGCTGCGGTTTTGAATCCCACCTCTGCTCTGTGTGTGGAGTTTTTACCTTCGCACTGTCCAGAGTGGGTTTCTTCTGGGTACCCCAGTTTCCTCCTGCTTTCTAACGATATGTAATTTGGTTAACTGGGATTAAAAAACTACCCATAGTATATGACTGTGTGTGTGTCAATGTGATCTAGTCCAGGGTGAACCCCACGACCCTTACCAGGATAAAGGTTTGGAAGATATATACAGATGGGTAAGACATGCAACAGCACAGGTACACACAACATTACATGCAGAGATGGATACTGCGTGAACGCGACTGATGTAATTGAAAGGGTTCTTCAGCCATGCTATTTGGGTTGAGATGGATCATTCGTCAAAGCTAAAATCCATCCATTACGCAGAGGCTCTTTTTCCCCCACAGACTGCATGTCTGTCTGCTCCGCTTATGCCTTGGTGCTGGTTGTTACCCATATTTAGGAGTGAACAGGAATGAGTCACAGTGCAGAAACAGGGCCTCCCTTTGTATTGATTTGGTGTTTTAGATGTGTAAATAAGCTGTATTAGAGAGGAGCTCTTTTGAGAGTAGGCTTTCCAAGTCCCTCAGTGCTGAGTCACCATGTCCCCGTGACACCTGGCCCAGCCCACAGCACTCATTAACCCTTTCCAGCCCCTAATCTTGCAGAAGCTTTTGTACTGTGGATCGTGCAAGAAAACCTTCAGCAGCTGTTGCATATACCAGCTAGGTTTATACAAGGACTCATTTATACATACAAAGCTGCCTTCTACGTAGCAGCTGAGACTTGGAGCAGTTTGGCTTGGAAACCCCTGGAGTAAATGTCTTACTTTTATGCCTCCAGAAAGGTTACTGCATCACCCGCTGGCAAACTTGACTTTGAAGCATATTAGATTTCGATTAAAGTTGAAAAACCTGCATTTGAAGAATCACATTTCTCAAGGTGGTGCTTCTGAAACTGGCTCTGTGAGTGCCCTCTGCTGGACATTTAAAACCATTCCTCTCTGTGGCACTTGCTCGTCAGGTAAAGTTAATTTGAAAAATTTCGTCTGAATTAAGCACTTCGCGTTAAAATTGGGCAAAATCACTGCTTCAGCATTGTGCAGAAAATCCACAGCACAAAATCCCACATCTTAATTTTGAACAGAAAAACTAAAAAGTTTACAAAACTAAAAACGTATTTAACCTGAAGAAAATGTGTACCTTATGTATACGTGATCCTCAAGTGTAAGACGCCATTTCAGACAAACGTATCTAAATACTGGATAGAGAACTTTTTATTGTATAAATGGTAAGAAGCGGACTCGCAGCCAGGAGGCGCTGTTGCTGCAGGGAAGCATAAGGTCAATAGGAAAGGAAAGATTTAACTACAGTGTTTAAAGGAATATGCAGGCATGGAAGTGAGGTAACCAATTAATGCGTTCCTTATCATCTGAGGTTCCTTTCTGTTCCTTTTCTTGGTATTGGATATTAAGGAAAGGGAGGAATTAGTTCTATCAAATGTTGGTAGGTCTGGTGGATTTTGACACCAAAATTGGGGCTGCTGTGGAGCAAAGGATATAATGAGTGAAAAATTTAAAGTGAGGAAGACAAAGGTACGGTTGAAATATCAAACTGACCTGGTGCAAATGAGATGATTTTCAAAGCAGGCACAGAGCCTGGCTCATTTCGGATAGCCCTAGCTTTGCAGTGCGTATCAATGCGGCTGTCTTTATAGGAGGGTGACTGACCCCTTGTTAAAGCTGTAAAATTTCCACTAGCATGCCTTCAATGCATAATGCAACCAGAATCTCTACTGTTTAATCAGTCTATCTGCGCAATTTTGAAACCATCCTGGTACATGGTATCTAATATGCAGAGAGATTTTAAATGCTGCTTAGACACGGCACTGGCCTGTGGTAATCCAATTTTTTTGTAGTTTAGAATGGGAATGACTAAACTCGACTTCTTATTAGAGATTTGTTCCTTTGTAACCTGTAAAATGAACAGTAGCAGTCAAATGTGTGGACACGCCCAGCAGCCTGCCAAGGAGAGTGATAATGTCAAATCACATGACCTGGCCATCTAACCTGAATAGAGCAGAAACGGTTTTTGAGGAGTTTGACCTCCTTAAGGACAGCTGGAGAAGCATCCCAGGAGGCCACCTCATGGAACTGGAGTACAGGAGAGAGGAGGGTGAGCCAGGCCCTGGAGCAGCTGGGGTTAAGGGCCTTGCTCAAGGGCCCAATGGTGGCATCACTCTGCCGACCACCGGATTTGAACCTGCAACCTTTTGAGTCACAACCCACACTGCTGACACCCCCCCAAAAAAGAAAAACCTTTTTTTTGTGTAATAATTTTATAGGTAATAATTCAGATATGTTGAAAATAGTCCAAATAAACCTTTGTATGTGTAAGTGTGTCTAAACTTTTTACTGGTATGTGGGTGTAAGAAATTGTTGTTCTCAGTGATGCCTAGCCTGCCCTTTGCCATCAAACTGCCTGATTGAAACTTGAAAGAACGGTAAGGTTACTGGATGTAGAGTACTAAATGTCCCTGAAGGAAGTGGCTTCTTACACTTGTATATTAAGTATATACGCAGTTTAAAACTTGCTGACTTATTGTTTTATACTTGTACTGCACTTTGGTCAATGGAAGTTGTTTTAGATGTGCTTTATAAATAAATTTGATTGATTGATTGATTGATAGATTGAAGGGTGATTAGAATTTGGTATGTGGCCACTGGTCACTTATCCGCAGTTGTTACCTGAGAAGCAGGTAATGGTATGACCAGGTGACAGTGGAAAGCTGACTAGTTGAAGAAGGAGTTTCATGAGAGGCATAATCTACACTACCACCTTCTGATATTCTTCTCTGGCTTGAGGACTCCATTGAAAACATTGACTGATTTCTAGCTTTGGTATTTTCATTTTTTATTTTTTTTGGACCCACATTTTGTCCTGTAAGTGTTCAGGTGCTTTGAGGGTTTTTCATAATATGAACATTGACTCTCTTACTGTTGTAATCACATGCTCAGGAATGTAACAGACACTAACACCGTGCCTTTCTACATGTTTAAATGTGAGAGATTGCGTAAGTTAAAAATATTTCCACAGCTGGATTTTCTTTGCATGGAAAAATACATTTTAAAATAATTTTTGCTTATACTTACTGTAGAAGAAAATTTCTAGTATCTTTATAACTTTACAGCTAACTGAGGTATTCACCAGAATCTTCAGGCTACCTCAATCCCTGGCCGCCAAGTGCCTGAAGTCAGCCATCGTGGTGGTTGTGCCTTTAACATTGTCATCCCCAGCAAGCTTACCTCCAAACTCCACCAGCTGGGCCTCAGCTCATCACTGTACCGATGGACCCTGAGGCTCCTTGCAGAGCCTTCTTAGGCAGTGAGAGTGTCCTCCACTGTAACTCTGAACACTGGGACCCCACAAGGTTGTGTACTGAGTCCCATTCTCTAGTCCCTCTTCACACGTGATTGTCTTCCTGCACTAGCCACTAATGCCATTGTCACGTTTGTGGACAACAAAACGGTGATAGAGCTCCAACAGCACAAAATCATCTTGCAGAGATGCATAACCTGGTGAGCTGGTGCTCAGAGACCAGACTTTCAGCTGCACTGCAGCTAATAGGAAAACTCTTCAGCAGGTCTTCACCACCACACAGATGATTGCTGGGAGACAGGTCTGGAGGACATCTACAGCTCACACTGCCCCGAGAAAACTTCCCGCATCTGTAAAGTCTCCGCACCCTTTGCTATCGTTTGATCAAAGTTCTTCCATCTGGCAGGCATTATAAGGCCTTTTACGCCTGCACCAGTAGACCAAGGAATAACTTTTTCCCCCAGAGCTATAAAGGCCATGAATCAAGTCATCATGCTCCCAACATAATCTGCCTGTCTCCCCCCTTACCGCTTTGGTTCTCTTTTTTGCACTGGTTTGCACTATTTACTACTGCCGGATCCAATACCGTCTCTAATGCCACATGCTAAATAACTGCAGCATACTGCCTTTTACTGTGGTCATTTACTTACAGTTTAGCAAAATTGTATTTGTTCTGGTGCTGCTTTTTCATTTAATTTGGCACTTCTTTAGTGTTTAGTAGTGTTTATCCTATTTATTTTTATTAAATGTATCGTCTTTTATAGCTTTGTTTAAGAGTTGCAAACTTAATCTTGTAGCCGTGTCAGTGGTATGTGTGCAATGACAAAGATATTCATCATCATCATATAAAATAATTTTCCTTTTAACTTTTTAGAAAAAGCCAGGGACTGCTGAATCCGGTGGAAATATTTACAGTCTTCTATATTGAAGGACCAAAATATAAAGTGAATGTAAATATAAATTTAATGGCCTCGACCAGGGTCACTCTGGGGCTATAATTTTAATGCTTTGAGAGGTGGGAGGCTGAACAGGAAATGAATTGGAAATGTCTTTTTTCCACTCTCCATCAGAGGGAGACTGAGGACCACGCAGACTCTGCTCTGTGCTTAGAACAGAAAGCCAGTGGCACAGCGGCCCATTGGATGGAAATCCACGTGTTCCTTTGGGGAGGGGAGGTCACTCTTACATTTTCCACCGCACAGAACTGCATACCAGCAGACTAAAGCAACAGCAAAATGACAGGCTTATCTTTAGATCACATTTCTGACTGTCCATTCTTATTATACAGGAGATTATTAATTTAAACTGAAACTTTATGTCAAGTTGTCAGAGATACCTGGTGAAGACAGTCGTTTTATTGTACATCAGTATGATTTATTAATTATGAATGAATTAATAATATTAGTAGGATTGCATGGGGTATAGGAAAGTAGGTTATTCCTGTTTGTTGGTATATAATGCATGTATAGTACTACGTACTTTTTGTAAGAATTTGTTGAGTTCATCAGGGCATGGGAACATCAGTTCACATATGCAGAGCATTACAACATGCAACATAAATTTAACTCTATATTTTAAATGTAGAATGAAATATGATACAAATGTCATATGTACAGATGTGAGGGGCGAACGCAGGTCACGCAGTGTGTATTACACTAAAGCCCCACCTGTCAGGTGTAACCCCCTGGGCCTCATTGTGCCCAGATAGAAACACTCCATCTAGCTGCCTTTATTTTCATGGTATTTTCTGTGAACAGGTAGAAATAAAAATGCCAGCAGTCACAGGCCCAGCCTAGTTACAGTTAGCACTTCTGATATAACCAGTGTTATAACCTTAATGAATAAGTCTTAATGAATCTGCGGCTGTTGAGTTTACGTTCAGTTAGACACACATTGACACACAAAGGGTCACTGGTCCTTAGTGGTCATGTGACTAAGGTGATTGAATTGTGGGTGGAGACAGAAGGTGACGTGGGGCTTGAACTCGAGACAGGAACACTAGTAGCCAAACAAATCTGAAGGATTCTTCATGTGCATATAAACATGTGACCTGGTCTATTTACATAAACATTGACCTTAGTATGAGTCATGGGTGTACGTTTCGTGGGAATAAGGGGGTAGTAACCCCCCCCAATAATCAAAACTGGACAATACAACTTTCACAAATATTCACAAAATGGTTGGAGACCCCCCCAATGTTCAGCCAAAAATTATACCCTTGTTATGAGTACTGAAGAAGACTGAGGGGGTGATTAATTACAAAGTGAGTTAATGTTTTATGTAATTTATGTCTGTGATCAATGTAGCAATCTCTAGTGGGCTTACCTCTATCAAATATCATTGGATTTTTAATTCACAGATTACTACTATACTACTACTGTGGCATATAATATTGAGTCCTTCAGACTGGAACAAACTGTACATCATACAGATGACTCTACGTCCCTTTGGATAAATCTTTCCCAAAACACGAATGAATGATTGGACCATATTAAATAATAATTTCTAAAAAATACCACATAGATAGTAATGGAAAAATATCCCTTCGTGGTACGTTCTGCTATGCTTGTCAATGGAAAAACGGCTGATCGGTCATCATGTAAGGAGCACCTTGGCAGACAAGAATTAAGATCAATATGACCTATCCTGATTGATTTGAATGTCCTTCATACCTGTATCAGATAGGGGCAGCACTGTGATTTACAGTGACCTGTCAGAGTTAATCTTCATGATTGACAGCTTTGCAGCAGCGAATGAGATAGCTACAAAATATAATGAAGCCAGGAATCACCCGAGTTGCGTGGTGGTGATAGCTGGCTCTGGTAAGTGAGGACAGTAGGGGTGGTGTGGAGAGGTTTAGAAGAAGGAGTTTTATGGAGGAGAAGGTCATGGTAGTAGGCTGGCCTGACCTTCAGTACCCTGTCGTCATTTTTTAGCGCTACCAAATGTGTCATAGGCTTATTTTAACCATGCCGTGAGCTACCTAGGATGTCCCCTTCAAGATGCCTGAAATGTTCGGTGTCATTCCTATTAAACACAAACAACAGCTTTTTATGCCGTGTCTATCCATTAGTCTGTCTGCCTCTCTTCCACTCAGTCACATTTTTGATTGCTTCTCATGCATGAATAATTCATTTTATCAATTTAAATATTTTGGTATCCAGAGGCAAAAAAATGAAGTAATCCATCCTCTGTATAAATGGCTCTTGTGATTTGTGTTATGATGCCGTAACTTTCCGAGCTCCTGTCGCACCTTTTGTCTGAGTATCGGTGCTAAGCTTCATTCCTGCCCAATTTTCTACTGTAGTGCAAAACTCACATAATGGGCTTAATTAATAGCAAAAAGGAAATGCGCGTCCTTAATTAAAGATGGGAAAATGCAGTGCTGCCTTTGTAGTTTTCTTACAAATAATGGAAAAATAAAAAGCTGTTCAAATTCGTTATGAAATTGCGTGCAGCTTATGATTTAGTGAGGCAATAAAGGAGGGAAAGGTGGCCATTCATCAAAAAGGCGAGCTCACCCAGAGAGGACCTGTCATAGACAAATCGCCCGAATATCAGCTCAGTGCCACAGCTTTACCGGAGGGAGGTGGGCCCATGTCCCTTGATGGGGACAGGGTGTAGAGGGCGGTGCTTGTGTCCCATGATGGGGCGGGGGGGGGGGGGGGTGGTTAGAGGTTGAGGCACAACTTCCATGACAGGGGAACTTGGGTAGATTGCAGATGTACTGGGGGGGGCATGGACATTCTATTTTGAAGACTGCAACCAGTTCCTAGTGCTTTTGACAGATTCGAGATTCTTTATTTGTCACATGCATAGTTATACGGGTACAACACGCAGTGACACGTATAATACATGGTGTTCAGTCTCTCTAGGTTGATGGTGTATAAAATAGCAGTGGCAGATTCTTCACCTTCAACGTGAGACTGATGGACAAAGATGGGCATAGACATTCCTATCCCAAGGCTTATTTGCAGTCAGTCTGTGAACCGCATGGCTGCGTTCTAGGTGAAGACCACAGGGAAGCCATAGAGGCATGGATCAGAAAGAGGGGAGGTTCTGAACACTGACCTGCACAGTTCTGTAACACCAGTACTAGCTGCTAAGAAGTTATACATGCACTTGCAGTAGATAGTGCATGTGTCTGTGAGTCTGTGTGTGTTAGGTCAATGTTGCATGAAACAGAGAGAATGACTCTATAGCAATGTGCACAGCTGCCTAGAAAAAAGGATTTCTTTAAATGTTTTGTGCTATCTGAGATAAAAAAAAAATGAGTACATTCTCTGGAAAACACTGCAACTGATTGTTTCTGAACATAAGTTACACCAGAGCATTGCTAATTAGCTGAATATATGGTAGTTATTACAGCCATCCCTAACAACATTAAGTTACTGGGTATCAGGAGACACATTAACAGCAGACTGCCAACTCCAGTCATTAGGTCCTGTAGTCTGCTGTTCATAGGAGGAAACCTTCAGCTTTACATTGTGAGAATTTCCAACAGCATTTTTCATCTGTTGAACAAAGTGCTTCTGCATGGTGCTCTGAAGATGCTCTCCATCATCTGCCTGTTTCCGTGTGGCCAGGGGAAACGTCCCAGTTACAGGCCTGCTGGCTCTGAATGCCCTGTTCCTAACGACCCTGCCTGCCACCTCCTGCTTTTTTCTTTATGTTATGAACAGACTTAGAAAATGTACCGTATATATGTTGGCTAAAATTCCTGTGAAACTGCTTGGGTGGAAACCAACATTTCCAAAATAATGATTAAAAAACGTTTAACGAGCTGAAGCCGCTCTTCCGACCTGTGCTAATTGAAGCCACTTGATTCCCCGGGTTGGTCTTGATGTTTTCTATTAAGCCATGTTTGATAGATTACAGAAATTTTCAGTCCGGGGTAGAAATGGAAAATACAGATGTGAGAACAATGCTGACTTTCTTTCTGTGATCGCGAGCATTTAGTAATTAAAGAAATGTTAAGCAGATATGACAAGGCTTCCTAACTCCTTTCACAATTAGACGTGACTTTTCATAAGAAAAAAACTGAAGTTTGTTAGTGAGGTCTCTCGGGTCTGGCTAAATGGTTATTTCAGGTTCAAATGGTTCTGTTTTCAGTTTCCTGTTCTTAAATCTTCCAGGCTTCCTTGTTTCACTTGTTAATAAGCGATGGTATGTGTCTGTTGCATGCTGTACAATTGAAATGACAGGTATACAGTGTTCTAAGTGGAAACAGGTTTCAGAGAGAGAGAGTGGAATTTTATACAACATTTAAAAAAGCATTATCATGCAGGGAATGCTGCACTGGATAGTTATTGCAGGGGACTTATAGGCCTTTCGTATAGTTCGTAAATCCAGACATGCTCACATGACATTTAAATTATGGCTTGTAACTGAATAATCAATAAATTCAAAGATTGCAAAATGTGTGGTATATTCATTCATCTCCTCAATAAGTAAAAGGGAGAACTGAGCAGAATATTAACTAAGTATATGTGCCCTGGTACATATGGTTGCATGGAGAAACCAGCAGTTACAGACTGGAGAACCTGCAGAAATGACAGTCCATGCTAACTACTATAGAGCTATATGTTTACTTTTACAGCATTTGGTGACTTGAATGCATTCTTGTGAGACTGTTTTTATTGAGCAGAATTTCAGTGTTACAACAGGACCTTAAATTGGCTCTAGTCACACTGAATCAATACGTAAAAATGCCACTGAGGTGTATAGCTGGGACTTTCCAATGGTTGGGGTCTTGACATGCATTTTGATTATACATATTATAGATGAGTAGTGAGATAACACCAGGGAATAGCCCAGTCATCGCCAGTCCGGTGTAATATACTCTTTTGTAGGATGGGGGTCCCTTTCAGTGTACATCCTGCCTTATGCCTAACATCCGTCGGCCATAGTACTGTCCTGACCTTGAACTAGTGTCTGCTGAAGCCTTGTGTAAGAACTTGAATGTGATGGGAGCACTAGACAGAGCATCCAATGGTGTTTCTCAATAGCAAGAATGTGAAGATTGTGGTCTTGGCAAGACTAATCCGGCTAACTTGCTTCACAAGAAGCAACTTGGGGTGCAATGAATCACAGGATATTTCGGGCAGGACAAGGACACCATCCTGGGATTTTTACTGTCCTCTGTACTTCTGTTCTTGAGCATTGGAATTAGTCTTAAACAATGGAAGATGACGTAAAACAGGTACACAAGAACACAATTACGGTCAAGTGTGCATACTGAGCATTCTCTATTGAGATTTTCTTTTTCTTTTTATGTGTGCTACTGCTATCATTACAAAAGTGCCCCAGTGTCTTTGTAAGAGGCTCTTTGGTTACCTGCAATGTACAGTAGACAAATTAGATCAAACCATTAGCAGGTTCTTTTTAAACAATATTATAAGACATCACATTATCTACACACCATGGAGGTTTGGTATTCTGTGGCTCTGTCATTGCTGACTTAACCTTTGACCATTTTTGGCTACTTCTAGCTGCCTACAGTAGCACAGAAAGACCCCAATAAGATCTAGAGGATAATGCCACTTAATGTATTCAGCAAATTCAAGATACATACTTATTTTACTCGTTACCAATTAATTTAACCTAATCGGTTAAGCTGCAAATGGTTAGGTGTAATGTAAGCATAGGAATGTTTGCCTCAGCACTTATCCGTATAATGCTTTGCTACCTTAGCATTAACTGAGACGTGGCGAGACAAAGCAAATCTGGCCTTTAGGGGATGCTGTGTTACTGCTGGTTTCTGGAATCCACACGCAGAAGAGCCGTTCTGCCTCACACCTCATTCTGAGTAAATGTACGAAAAACACGAAGTTCGAGTAAGGCTGCTGGCTCCACTGTGCCGTCGCTCCTTGGGTCTTTGTTAAAACACCACTTTCATGCCCCCAGCTACATTAAATCCCATTAAATTCACTTTCATTAAAACAGCCTGCTCTCCTGCTCATCGCGGCCCTAGATCAGGGCTACTCAAGGACAGACTCATAATGAGGTTGGAGTGGATTTAACCTTGGAGAATATAGTTCTCCGTGTCTGAATCAATAATGTATGATTGAACACTACACATAGATCCATTCTATCATTTCCAGGCATTAATTGTGTGGCTTGTGTTTTTTGCTGGAAAACCTTACAAAAGGTTTCAAAAAGCTGCATGACCATATATATTTTGTGGAGGAGCTTGACTTTCTTTGTAAACTGGAGGCTCGTTTCATTCCTGCAGTGATGAGTCAAAGAGGATTTGTTTACATAGACAGGACATGCTCTGTGATTTAGCTCCTTTATTATGGAGCGTGGCTGACCCTGTCTGCATGTTAATGCTGTATATGTTTATTTGCATCTTAAAACTTGAATTAATAACCTTGTTCTGAAATGATGTCTGGACTCAAGAATTGAGTAGGATGAGAACTGGACTGCAGTGTAGCATCCGCGTCCTGGCTGACTCTGTGCCACAGCAATCCACAATGCCGGGTAGCATCCCTGCCCTGGCCGACTCTGTGCCACCACGGCCCACACTACCGCGTAGCATCCCCGCCCTGGCTGACTCTGTGCCACCGCGGCCCACACTACCGCGTAGCACCCCCCCCCCCGGCTGACTCTGTGCCACCACGGCCCACACTGCCGTGTAGCATCCCCGCCCTGGCCGATTCTGTGCCACTGCGTCCCACACTGCCCGGTAGCATCCCCACCCTGGCCGACTCTGTGCAACTGCGGCCCGCACTACCGCGTAGCATCCCCGCCCTGGCCGACTCTGTCCCACCACGGCCCACACTGCCGCATAACATCCCAGCCCTGGCCGACTCTGTGCCACCACGGCCCACACTGCCACATAGCATCCCAGCCCTGGCCGACTCAGTGCCACCACGGCCCACACTGCCGCATAGCATCCCAGCCCTGGCTGACTCTGTGCCACCGCGGCCCACACTACCGCGTAGCATCCCTGCCCTGGCCGACTCAGCGCCACAGCGATCCGCACTGCTGCGTAGCCAAAACACATCTCCTCTCTACATAATTTGTCCCCTGGTGATAATTTCTGTTCAATAGCATTCTTAATATTCACAATGTGAAATCAAGCTCTCATCCTGAGGGGGGTGGAATATTTGCAGCGACTTAATTTTTTAAATCAAATTCCCCACTAAACGAGCTTTATTAAATTATGCAGCTCCTACTGTGGGGGGTAGCAGCTGTACCAGGGTGAAAACGAGATTCATGGCGTAATTAAATAAAATGAATAAATACCTTCCATCACTTCAAAGGGAGGGGATGAGGGGAACGGGACACCCCCCCAGGCGATTTCTCTGTCTATAAGTCTCGCCCCATTCACTCCGGACGTGGTGTGGGATGGGCCTCTATTTAAGCAGGAGTGATGAAGATGCTGTGATTGCTGGTGGATTGGGAGCTGCCTTGCATCTGGGGTGTGTGCATGAAGAACACAGCAAACACAAATCGTTAACACTTTACTTAAGGCCATGTTTTTAGCAATTTATAAACGCATTCATAACAAGTAATAATGCATTCATAAAGCATTATAAACATGGTCATAAACATTAATCGAAAGAGATAACACATTACAGCCATATGTATTCATGTGTTATGAATGCTTTATTAAGCTCTCATTGATAATGCGTAATATAGGTGATAGATGATAATATAGGTACCTTCATAATGCATTATAATGGCTGGTATAAGCATTAACGATCCTTTGTACTGCATTACGAAGGTATCTATAGTGCATTGTAGATGAGAGCTTCACAGAGCATTTTAGTGCATAATAAATAATTACAATTTGTTATGCCTTCTTATACTTAAAGCCACTTTTATAATACTTTATGAATGCGTCACAATGAATTATAAGAACAGTTATTAGGCTTTATGAATATGGGCTTCATAGAAAGTGTTACCCACAAATGTGTGATTTCATCCAGAAAACCTGAAGAAAGAAACAACTAATAAGACACATTGCATTTCCGCATTTCTGCCTACTGTGATTACTGGCATTTTTTATGCCTAGCAATTATACAGTATAAAGGGCTGTCGATTGAACATATATTGAATATGGGAAGGAATGGATAACTTGAGTGGTGTGAGCTCAGTGTGGTTGCGTCTCTGCGAACTGAAAAAGACGACCACAAACCTGCCTGATGGTTTCAGTGCTCTGTATCGAGAGGGGGAGCTTTGAGCGGGCAGAGGAAGCTGTCGGGAAGCTGTTTTCCCACATCCATCTCCATCCCATAATACAATAGCAGCAGCAGCAGGGATGCAGGGTTGTTGTAGCGTAGGCCCATTTGCTTCCCAGGCAGGCGTATGAATTGCCTGATAACGCAGAAGTGAGGTGTTCGGCATAATGACATTTTTGACCGGTTACTGGCCATCCAGAGGATCCCTTTTCATTAACCTTCTTGAGGGAAACTGCTGACTGGGAAGCAGAGTCTCCAGTACTAGTTAAGTCTGATTCTCCTAATAAGATGGTATGGTGGCAGAGATAGCAGCTTTCACATTATGGCTCCCTAGACAAATGTTGTGGTTAATAATGTATATTGCATTATGGGAATGCAACTGGGGAATGTTCTTCAGGGGTGTTTGGGTACGATTCAGGGAAGCAAAGTTGCCCCTGGTCACCTACTTATTTTCAGACTTCATCTGCTTAACTGGAGTTAGGGTCGTGCCGATGGACAATGCTGAGCTAGTATCGTAGTATATAGGAGGATGGTCTGTGAATTGGCTCAGATGTTCAAAAAATAGTGATAGTAATAGAAACAGTAAAAAAGTAATAGTAATCACGTACTTAATGAACTTATTAATAGCCACTAAAAAGTATAATAACAACAATATAAAAAAATCATAGTATCCAGTATATATAGTACAGTATCATATACCATATAATATGGCAATGAGGTAGATATTTCTCACCTGTAGCTGACTGGACAGGGGGCCGAGATCTGTGATGGCATCTTGTTTGAATCAATTTATGAACACTGAATGAAAAGCTCTGCTTTTTGTCCCATGAGCTCCTGAAAGGTAAATTTATATCTTCCTGACCAATAATTAATAATTTGCTGTTGAGCTTCAGATAGATTTCTGTGTTCTGCATGCATAATTAAATGCCCTAAAGAAACTATAATTATATGTTATCATTTTATATGTTATAATAATTATATATTTTCAGGCCAGTGTGTTGTTTAATGATGCATTACAATATGACATAAATAACTTGTGGACAGATGACAGGGTGGTGATGCTACCCATAACCTAGACCTTCCCTTAGACAGCGTCTCTAGATTATTTACTTTATTTACTTTTTTTTTTCTTTTTTACTGACTTATGACCGGCAATAAATCAAACCACTTTGCAGCAAACAGCTTTTCAAAACTGAATTCTCTCTCTGTCTGGTATGTTTGTATATACAGCTGCTTCCAAAAAAGTTGGGGCGCTGTGTAAAGTGTAAATAAAAACAAAATGAAATTATTTACAAATGATATAAACCTACATTTAATTGTAAATAGGACCAACGTAACATAACAAATCAATCTGAAATATTATTGTTTTATAACAAATTTACACCATTTATACCATGCGCTTTTCGTTGTACTTGAACTTGCGTCATGTGCAATGACAATAAAGTTGAATCTTAAACTTAATCGATTCTTGCAGTCTTTAAAGCAAAAAAAAATGCTTGAAGATGCTGGCTACAGAAAGTGGTATGCGGCTGTAGGTAGTTAGTGCAGCTGGGGTTCCCTTCAGAGTCAACAACCGTTATAAGTGCAAAGATAGAAGCTACTGGATGTCTGAAGCTGGAATTAACAGTGTGATTCTAGCTGATGGTGATAAGTGGGAGAATATTTCAAACTGGATTTGAGGAAGTACTTCTTTACACAGCGTGTAGTTAGAGTATGGAATAGTCTCCCTGTTAGTGTAGTGCAAGCTAAATCCTTGGGTTCCTTTAAATCAGAACTAGATAAGATTTTAACAACTCTGAGCTATTAGTTAAGTTCTCCCCAAATAAGCTTGATGGGCCGAATGGCCTCCTCTAGTTTGTATATTTCTTATGTTCTTATGTAAGTGAGTCCCTGTTCTGCTAACTGGAATAGAGGCTTAATTCCCAGGCCAGAGGACTGCTGTGAGCTGTGCTCTGTTAAGAACAGACATCACATTATGTGCCTCTCCCCTGAATGTAACCGTGTCTTTGACTGCAGCCGTTATAACTTAAAACTTTTTTTTCCTCATAACTGAAGGATTTGCATGGTTTTTGAAAGAGATGCGTCAGAAGGAGAAAAACCTGTCGTTTGCTTGGTGTGAATGTGTGTACCTAGGGCTATCTCCTGGTGGATTCCATAAGGTCGTCTAAACTTGCTCCAGATGCGTTCCCATGTTATGCCCTTTCTAAAGATTGTCCAGAACACTTATGCTTGTTCTTTGGGATCTCAGGCTTAGCTAAGTAGGGTTGTAGAAAGTGTATGTGTAGCCAGTGCTAAGTACTTTCAAAACATCTTTCTTAAAGATTAATTCAGTGTCAGTTAATAACACTGACAATCTTGAGATCATTTTAATGGACCACCTAGGAAACTTTAAGAAGTAGTGTGCAGTCTAAAGCTGTATTTATGGTTTGTTATCCAACAGCATTATATAGAAACTTATTAAAAATCATTTTCTCTGCTTGACTGGCTTATGTCAGACTTTTTTATTTCACTTTTTTGGTAAGAAGTTTCTTCCTTCCCTTACACAGTCTGCAATGACTAGTAGGTACTGTAGCAACTCAGTGGACACAGCACATGTAATCCACATGGATCTTTTGTGGATATTTGGTGAAGTGGTGGATCCATCAATTTTCACCTGATAACTACATAGATTTCACGTGATTATAGGCATGTGGAGAAGATGTACTAAATTAACCTGGGGTTCATGCGGAGTTTTAGATCACCATCAGTATTTGCCTACTGGAACTCACATGGAAATTAGGACTCACTGTCTACTATTACTCACCATTATGTTGCTGGTTAATGATCTAACTTTAGATACACTCTTAGTTAAAACAGGAATAAATATTTTGCCTGTTTTTTTCATAAATGTGACATAGTATGAGCTCATCAATTAACATTAAAACATCTAACTACAAAAAACGTCTATACTGAAAAAAGCGACTATTTTGTTCAACAAGCATTACTCATGAGGATGGATATATTTTACTCAACAAAATAAGCTTTTTAGATTTACTTAAAATGTAGTAGCATATTGAACGCTAAACAGGGACTAAAAGCTTAACTCAGTTACACATAAGGTAAAAGGATAATTTTGAGCAATTAGCTGAACACAAACTTCAGCGCCAAAATATGTTTATTTCCGTTAGGAACGACTGGGGAGTGGGCGGGAATTTTACTGAATGTCACAGGCCTGCCTAAGGTTAGGCACTTTTAAGATACTATAAATTGATACGGATCCCGTTATTTACCTATATTGAGGGAAAATTGCTGTATTTAACTATGTAGTGTAGAATTGCTAGGACCACATTCAAGCTGTTACCTACCCATCAGATATTAAAAACGTTACCCTATAGCTATTAGCTTACTGGTCGGATAAAACATGTATTATCACCTAAACAGTGTAACTTATATTAAGCCCTGTTCGTGATGTTGTCTGTCATTGATGTGTTTGACAGCAGACTCCTGTCTCCTGGCAATGCTGCTGGCCTAGCTTAGTGATGCTATCTAAGACTAACTGACGGCTCGCTGCCTTTTTACCGTTTTAATAAACAGTCATAATTCTGTGCTAACAGTTTCTATAACTATGTTAACGACTTACATCCTTGGAACCATGCAACTGAAAGGGTCAAACTAGGTAAGTATAACTACTGTAACGGGAGCTTTTTGGAAATGCACCCCTTATTGTGAGCTAGTGCCATACTATATGTGCCAAATCAGGCACCAGTGGCAGTAAGCAAAACTCACACCAGTATTAGGATTCATGCTTAATGTCTGAAGTACTTTATTATAAATGGACATAAAAATAAACTGGATAAAAATCTTTGTAATTAAATTAGCGTCGACATACGAAATCAGTCACTTTATATCAAAACTTAAGGATATACATTGATAACTCAGCTATAACCTATTGACTATAAATAAGACACATAGATCTAATCAATCTAACGGCGTTTTCATACACACATGTGGACGGGATGGTGCGTTAATCATCACAACTCTGATACAGGACAAAGCGCGTCCCCTATTGATTAAAAACGGGACGCAAATTTTATTATCAAAAATGGGACGATTCCGTATTTTAAGGGATGTGTGGCAGCCCTACATGTTAATAAGCTTTCTGCAAAAAGCGGTGTTTTACAGAGGTAAGAAGGTCCTGACCCGCTGGTCTCAGTGGGGTATCGATCCTAAATGTGATTCTGCTCAGCGCGGCAGGTTCTTGGAATGGCCGCAGTATTGGCGAGCTTGGTGTCTGATGTTCGCCACACAGCTTTCTTGCTAATAGATGTGACCATCTAATCGCTAAAATATCCGTGTAACATTATATGTGCTGTTTTGCTTAGCTACAAAGTGAAAAATTTTGATAGTCTTAACAAAGATTTGTAAGTAGAATGTATATCTATGTATTCAAGCAGTATTGAGATTTGTTTTCTCTTTGATAATCAAGATGTGGACGCATCCTTAGATCAATGCAATTTACAACTGTCGGAGTACTAGCAGGACCAAAACATAAAGGAAGTCAGGAGTT
Organism: Petrocephalus sullivani; assembly: GCA_026780845.1. Taxonomy (NCBI): domain Eukaryota; kingdom Metazoa; phylum Chordata; class Actinopteri; order Osteoglossiformes; family Mormyridae; genus Petrocephalus; species Petrocephalus sullivani. The sequence goes on along the minus strand of JAODKM010000020.1, from coordinate 2,165,852 downwards.
GCTTTTAATAATGTTATTCTAGCACTTTTTATAGTGTGAATTACTGTTTGGGGTAGGTATCTAACTGGTCTTAGCTGTTTTGCTTAATATTAGTGTTTAATTAGTCTTTTAGTATTTGATACTAAAATATATATTATGCACTACACCCAGTTTTATGTGCATCTTATTTTAGCAGTTTTGAAACACGATAAGCATTCAAATTAAGCAGTTCTGTGAATTTTGTCTATTTTTAATGTCTGCTTAGCACAGGAGGATGTAGGCATTGTAAACTTTGCAGAATCTATGTAGAACACAACGCGTATATTCCATGTGCCAGTATCCACGTGATCTCGACTTTGCCTTTTCCATGCTGAAAAATTGCTTTTCCCACGTCTATTCCACGTGTTTGTGTTCAGTGGGAAGTGACTGAAGTGAGGCCGTCTTTGCCCCAGCTTTGTGAAGGAAGTATCTTGCTGGAGTGAGAAATTACAGTTGTAGACTGGAACGCCGGAATATCAACCCTGTTTCTGCTTTGATTGGCTCTCAGACCATTCCGCCTGCTGCCATGGCTCCTTTCGGGGATTTGTGTCCACTGCTTACAGACACGGCAGTGTTGGGATTTAAATGTTTGGTCTCTGTACTGTGATATAACAGCTCAGACGTGCCTGCCTGATAAATTACGGGCATCGGGGGTTCAGAATTTCACTTGAAAGTTTAAGGATTAATTGTCTATGAAAGCTTGACACTGCTATACATGTTTGTGTCTATGTGCAAATGGCTGAATGGATTGTGCACTTGTGCACTTACTAGATATGTAACATTATTAATTGCCCGTTTTCCCCAGTTCGGCCTTTTAATGACAGCAGTAAATCTGACCAAATATTTGATTTCATGCAGGCTTACATGAAAAATCGAGCTTTCATTTGGCCGTGCGTTTCTGCTGCAAATCTAAACGGAATGGCATCAGGTAATAATTTTCAGTGTTGATTTCAACTGAATATTGATGTCATTTCATCACCCTACACTGTAAAGCCTGGTGACGTCAGAGAGGCCCTTCTTATTCTGATGGAAAGCAGGGAGCTAATGCACGTCCTTCGTATTCCTCACCAAGCACGTCATGACATTTCACAGCTCGTCTTCTCTCGTGTATTATGGTGTGGCTCCCCCCTTTTTAAAAACTAAGCACCGAGTTTCATTTAGAGTGTCACGAGTCGCCGGGCGTGCCAGGTGTGGAGTGGGGAAGCAGGAGCAGGACACGGAGGTTTGCAGGCGAAGCACAGGGGTTTATTTTAATGACAGGCAGGGAAACGCACACCACGACCATAGACGTCAATGACCGGACTGGGGAAACAGACTTAAACGCAGACTAAATACACAGGATCATTAATACACGATGAGACACAGCCGGTAAAACACTAGGATTCTCATGAGGGCGATGAGGGGGCGTGGCACACAGGAGGATCGAACGGGCAGGGCGTGACATGGAGTGCTATGTGAATGCAACATTCTTAGATATTTTATACCTTATTCTGTACCGATGTTTATTATTCTTGTTTATTAATTAGAAGTACTACACATCTACATAGTAGATGTGAAGTCTGACTTTATCAGAATCTTTACATACACTATTATATATACATACGCACACGCACACACACACACACACATACCATGCATTCCTATCTTTATGGGGACGCTCCATCCATTCCTATGAGCATAACCCTGATCCCAACTATGACACCCTTAACCCCTACCCAGCCCTAACCTTAACCATAAGTAGCCAAGCAAAATATGAGACTTTTGGCATTTTTAGTTTTTTGATTGTAGACACAGATTTTTATAAAATTATAGGGACCAAAAAAATGTCCCCACAATGTAGAAAATAACAGGTTTTTATCACATTATGTGGACAACGTACAGTAATATAAATGACCACACACACACACACACACACACACATACACAGTTTTTCCCCAGGCGTGCACAGTGATCTTTTGATTTTAAATGCTCTGAAAATAATATATCTTTTGAAGTTTAATACAGACTTAGGATCAAGTACATTTCACATTATATTTTTAATTTCCACCAAAGAAGATTCTGATGTATACATCTGTTCTGTGAATGATTAATATATTGAAATGCAGAAAGTGAATGCAGATCTCTTGAGGTACTTTTCCTAGATTTCGTTAACCCTTCGGGGTTCCGCACACATAGATGAGGGGCCATAACACTCACATCATTCCCAGCCTCATGGAGGAGCACTGAGCTCTGCACTCACCCTTTTGTGTGACAGCTTTCTGGATTTCCTGCTGGCTCGGGCCCCAGCCTTGCATGTGTGGATTGTGCATGTCCTCTAAGTGCTTGTGTGCTTTTCTTCTCAAGTTACCTTCTGCTGTCCAAAACGATTCACATCAGGCAAAGTGGTAACTTTAAATTGGCTTTAGTGTGTGACCACGAGAGAGCTCTGTGTAAGCCCTGCAATGGACTGGAATCCTGTACAGGAAACACCCTACCTCAGGCCAGTGTTTCTGGGGCACGGCAAAGACGAAAAAAGGTGACGATCCGCTGAATGGCTCAGAGAAGAAAGGGGTTTATTAATAACCATAAGAGAAAATAAAGGGGGAAACAGAAAATAAAGAGACCACCAGGGGTCAATACCAAGTAGGGAAAAATAAGAATGAACTAAAGAAACCACAAAGTAACAACTAAGGAACTGAGCTAAACATGGATCAGGACCAGGCTTTAAACGTGCAAATGACTGGGGAAATGAACGAAGGTAGGCACTTACCCTGATAAGGAGGGCTACCAGCGTCAAACTCATGGCCAGAAGGCTTCAGCCTCAGAGCCACACACTCAGCTCCAGAAGAGTTGGGAAACCCACTAGGAACTAGGGATACAAGACGGGGGGATGACCAGCTTCACCTGCTGGCCAAAAAGGGACAAGACATGTAAGTCAGGGACAGTCGCTCAGAGGCGGATAAAAGTAGTTTTATCAGTTTGGAAGCCAGTAGGCCTGCTAGTTAGTTGGCAAGCTTGTGATATTTCATACATAACATTAGTGAAATGTTTATTTGGACCACACATTTTCTGTACTAGATAACTTAGCATGAGACTGGAAAGCTTTAGTATAAAGTGTCATAAAATTACAGACTTAGTTTTAGAAGGAGCGGTTAATGTGACCTAATGTACGAATTCCAAGCCAGTCACCCTCATGACATCACATCCTAAGCTGGGTTGAGGTGGCGCTGCACTTGCCAGAAAATGTAAACTCGGATTACTTATTATGTTTAATCCAGTTTCACTGACAGTGTTTAACCTATAAGGATTTTTAGAAGAGGTCCATCTTTTTTTGTAATCAATTTTTCATTGAAATTTACAAGCAAGATGAACAAAAGGTGACAAGGTAAAGCATGTAATGTTGTAAGATAAACAGAAATCTAATTTCTTCCCTCTTCATCTCTCCTTGGCCACTCCTCATCTCCGCTGAGCTCCATATGGCCTGTGTGGATATAGGCCTAGGCAGGTTGTGTGCTCAGAGGCTCTCAAAATTTGTCTTGAGGGAGACATAAACCATGTATTAGTTCCAGGTCAGCTTAGACTTAAATGAAATGGGGGACCAGCACAGGGAGCTGGGTGGAAGTCCAGCACAGTGCATGAGGCCAGGGATTTTTAGTGGATAGGGATTGGATATTAAACCTTTAGCCCTCTTTGCAATAAAAAAGTTAAATTTTCTCCTGCTTGACCCTCAATGGTCTTCTCTTGCCATATGCTGCAAATTGGCCACATCTTCATTCATGGAACAATGGCAGTTGTTAAATATTGAAATACATTTCTGGGTTCAAGTTCATAAAGATTTAGTCGTCTGTCTCAGGAACTCAGTTAAGTAGAAATTAGATAAGCATGCTATAATCGTTTCCTTTTAAATTCCCATACTCATGCCTGAGGCGGAGTGTCTTTCATTTTCATGAAAAACAACTCTGTTTTTAGCAACCATATCCCTTCTTCATATCTAATTTACCTTTCTCATTCTTTATTTTTTTCTTAACCATATTCATAAGTTGATTTGATTGCAACCAGTTATTTGTTGTTGTTTGTTTTTTCTGAATGGATGGCATATTTCCAGGCCAGTCTTGTGCTGTTGGAGTCACTCATAGATCTTGCAGCGCATTTGTGAGAAACTAATAATAAGTTTAGTAGGGCTGCCCCCAAATAGTCGACTAAACGTTAGTCGATATGAAGAGGGCTTGGTCGAATACATTTTCATTAGTC
>JAODKM010000020.1:2136023-2152574 GCA_026780845.1 Petrocephalus sullivani | reverse complement strand
AAAACATTAGCTACATTTAAATCTAGACTCAAAACTCATCTGTTTAGCTGTGCATTTACTGAATGAGCACTGTGCTATGTCCGAACTGATTGCATTCTGTTTTAACTGTTTTAAACCTATTTTAAATCAATTTTTAAATCATTATATCAATCAGTTTTTACATTTTTTTATTATTATTTTTTTTATTGTTGTGATTATTGTTTTTATGGTTGTTTTCTGATTGTTCTGACCCCCCAAGGGTCAGTTCTGGGTCCTATTCTGTTCAATAGCTACATGCTCCCATTAGGTCAAATTATCCGTCGGTATGGTCTCAGCTACCACTGCTATGCCGATGACACACAGGTGTATATAAGTGTTGATCCAAGTGCATCATCATCCCCAGCCTTGCTGACTATCTGCATTAGTGAAATCAAACACTGGATGATGGTTAACTTTTTACTGCTCAACCCTGACAAAACCGAAATCCTATTGGTCGGTACTAATTCTGTCCCTCCATGGGTTAAAAATTGATGTTGATGGGATCCTATTGGAGCCCTCAACATCAGTCCGTAATCTGGGTGTCACTTTTGATCAGTTTCTTACATTCCAACCACACATCAGCTCACTAATACAGACAGCATTTTTTCATCTACATAACATTGCTCGTTTGCACTCTTCCCTCAGTGTGAAAGATACTGAAACACTAATTCATGCTTTCATCACTACCCACCTGGACTACTGTAACACATTATTTTATTGTCCCCCTACCAAATATATCAATAGATTACAATATGTTCAAAACTCTGCTGCCCGTCTACTTACGCACACAAAAAAATCTGCTCACATTACTCCTGTCCTCCGTGATTTACATTGGTTGCCAGTCTCTTCAAGAATCAAATATAAAATTATCCTCATCACCTTCAAAGCCCTTCATGGTTTAACCCCTCACTATCTGTCTGAACTACTCTTTCCGTACACTCCTGCCCGTACATTAAGATCATCCGATGCAGATTTACTCACTGTACCCAAAAACAGGTTATCAACTATGGGTGGCAGAGCATTAGTAGAACAGCTCCTAAACTTTGGAATGCTCTTCCTCATATTCTCTTAAAATGTTACCCATTTTAAACTTCTGTTAAAAACACATCTATTCAATGAATATTATTAGTCTTGTTTGCAACTTGCTTGCCTTGTTAAATGTGTGTTTTTTTTTTTGTGAAGTGTCCTTGAGTGTTTGAAAGGCACTATATAAATAAAACATTATTATTATTATTAAATAACAAAATACCCAAACACTTTTCATATAGCTAATTACAGGTATATAATTATATAATGGAATAATATATAATGGAATAATATAGATTTGCCGTGAGTGTGTCAGTCTGAAGGAATGAGTGTCACGCCAGATGCATGTCAGTCTCTTAAAATCAGGCTGTGTGCAACTGGGCAAATGCAGTATAGCCTGCTTTGACCCATAACACTAAATGTTTCATTTAAAATGTTTCTTTCAAGCATTTTTAGCAAAATTTTAAGCTATGCTGATTGTAGAAATGCTTTTATATTAATAGTAACCACATTCAGGAAAAGGCCTTTTACTTCCTAAAAGTCATGTCATCTGTAGAATACACAGGTCTTTGGGGGTCACATATGACAAGGTCATCAGCCTGCTTACAATAGTTTGTTTTTCCCCCCTCATTTCTAAAACCTTTGCAGAAATCCACTGTACTGTCTTTCTGTTGACTTTAACGAGTCCTGTCATTTTCTTCTGACCTCTCTCATTAGCAAGTGTTTTCAGCCACAATACTGGCTCTGAATGGAAATGTATTTGTTTGTCGTGTCATTCAGTGTATACTCTAGATACTGTACTGCATGAAAACCCCAAGAACGTGCCGTTTCTGACGCCAAAAGAAGAAGCACCGCATTCAGACGGTAACCGAACCTCTTTGCTGTCTGTGTGCTTTGTGTATTTATTTGTAGCTGCATGATTTGATATTGGGAGGAGTGGGTTGTGTGTTTGTGTTAATATGCAGGTGTTCCACATTCGATTTTACACACATTGCAATTACAATGCAGTTTTATTTGTATAGCAAACGTTCATAACGTTACATTGTCTCAAAGCGCTTTACATTATCTCTGCCCAAAGCCCACAGTGAGCAAGCCAGAGGTGATGGTGGCAAGGAAAATCTACCTTGAAGGAAGAAACCTTGGGAGGAACCAGCCTCAAAGGGGGAGCCCATCCTCCAGGGGATGGCTGACAAAATGACAAAATCTGAATGTATACAGTACAATTGTCATTTTTATACTGTACATGCACATTTATGGTAAATTCTTCACTTTTCTTAATTTTTGTTTGTTGTCTGCTAAAGGCTTCAGTGGGAACGGGTATGCTGGCGGTCAGATTCCCGGAATTGTTTTCCACTGAAAAGGCAGGTGTTCACTGGGCTCCCACTGTCATTTTCCCAGAATGCTCTTCTACCAGAGGTGTAAACCAGAAGCCTGCTGTTTTTTAAAAGCTAATTCCAAATCTCCTTGAAAGCCTTGATAGATGATGCACCAAGTTTTGATAGATTGTCGTACCATTGATCTAATTTTGAAGCCTTTGAAATTTTGCCCCCATCTTTTTAGTGAGGAGTTGAGTAAACCTAATTTCCCTGGGCAACACACAGAGCCGGCTCTGTCAAAACGGGGAAAAACACATCCAAGGAACAAGCTGTTCACAGGAGCCCTGTTTTTCAATAGGCTGAATCAATTAAATTAGTCGTCTTCAGAACAGCAAGAAGTAGCTTAATTCAATCAGGTAATAGGCTTAAAATGTCTTGCTGCGTTACCTTTAGACATGTGGGTGTTACCACAGGGATGTTAATACTGAGCCTTGAAACTGCAGAAGGGAGTGGAAACAAAGGTGTTGCATGGCTACGGTCCAGAGGGCAGAACGTGGAGGCCTATGCTGGGTTCTGCTGAAGCGCGAGTTTGATGCTGGAGAGGCTCTCTCCAGTGGCCACCGTGAACCAGGTGTCTGACTCGGACTTGCAGTGTAATTTTACCTCTTGCCAGGCGCTTGTCTGTGCAGATAAAGACAAAATCCTGCATGACCTTGACTTCCTGGAAATGCCTCCTGATTGGACATAAAGAACATATGGGGTCTATTGCTATAGAAACAGATTTGAACTTTAAAATGTGAGGGCAAGCTGTCAGTCGCTGCTATTGTTTGTGTTGATTTATTTCACCCATTCATTTTCCTGGTGTCCCTGAAATGGGTTTAACCATGAACACAGACCTGTGATGTGCTGCTCCCTTCATACTCCTGCCTACAAAAGCAGGGGTGGGCAGAAAGGGTCGGTATGTGTATGGCTTTTTGCTGCAACTCCCTAATTAGATTATTAATTAGAGGACTGATTGGCTGAAGAGTCCTCACACCTGGGTTTCAACCTAAAGATTACCCCAAAAACCTGCATACACACCGGCCCTTTGCGGATAAGATTGACCACCCATGTTCACAAAAGCATTCCTAAATAAAAATGTTTGTGTCATGCCCCTGCCCGTGCTGGCGACCAAGCTGGCCCCGCCCCTCCTGAGCTCCGCCCCAGCGGGGCAGGACCAGCCACTCCCACTGCCTTGGATCGCTCCGCAGTTCTGCATCTGACTCTTCCCTCGCCTTGCCCGCCCGTGACAGTTTGTCCATTGTGAAGTCACCAAGCTCTGGTTTTAGTTCATTGCTCTGTCCAGGCTTAATTCAAGATTTATAAAGGTAGACAGGTTTAATTCAGCTTCCCTTACTGTATCATGTAAATGCTCAGTTTACTGTCCTGTATCATTATGGGATGCAAAGATGGTGTTATTCAGTTATGTTCAGGTATGACAATAGCCATGATAATGGTATAGAGACAGACCCTGATGTCATTGTACTGTTTTACAATAAGTCATGAGCATTGTATAGCTTGACCTGTGTGACAATATTTCAACCAGCAATCACAGACCAAGCCTGATGAGGCCACAAATCATTACCAGTAAGAAGTTCTCTCGCCTTAACTTTCCTATTTCAACCTGTCGTTTCGCATTCTTTAAATGTCCTGTCAGCGGCCTGACCTTAATTGGAGTTGTGTGTCATGGTGAATATCGCAGAATGAGTCATGATCCTTGGTGCCTAAGGAAAAGAATCGGGGTGTCCTGCGCCGACCGGCTCCCGGACGCTGTTGCTGGCTTTGCGGGATTCTAATTGGTAGTCCTGCTTTGCTTGATCAGGCGAGCCCATGATGTGGTGGGATGTCACGGTGGGATGTACAGGGCTGCCGCAAGCACCGTCATCGCTGGTGCTGTGCTTTGCTATATGGCTTTCCGGCTCCTGAGTTCTTGCATAATTTGCCAATGCAAATTTGTCCCACTAACTAGCACACATGGCTAAATGCTCGATATGATCTGACACGAGAGCTTCCTTTTGCCCGGGTTTTGTGCACTCGTGCAGCCTGAGCTCTGCTGCTTGGACTCCTACGCCTGGTTCGAGTTAACTTTCCAACTGGCTGCCCCTGTGCTCCCACACTGTGATTAGGGTACAAGAGAGCTGAAGTGAACATGAAGAGGAGCCGGCCCTCGCTGGTGGTGTATGAGAACAAATGTCCCTGTTGAATTCTGCAACACTGAAACTGGCCATGATGTACTCTGTGGTTCTTTGCAAATGGATTTTAGCCTAAGTGACATGTTATTTTTATCTGAAAAAGCGTGATGGCTTAACGGGGTGTCTGATATAGAAAGGGCATTACTCACATTTCACAAATCTAGTAGCCTGCAGATGGTTGCTGGTAGGTGGCCCAGCTTTGAATCTGTTGTTGTGCCACACACAAGCTATATTTTACAAAATAAACTTTTTGCAATGTTGTCTTTAGCATTCCATTTTGCACCACAATATAAACAATTACCATCTTTTTAGAAACAAATAAAAAAAAGAAAATTCACATTCTCAGATTTTGTCTTCGGGAACTCTTCCAAGTCGCACAGATTAATCATTACTGGGTTGATATCATCATTGTGTTGTTCTAAGGGACACTCTGCCCTTTGCTGTGCCCGCTACATCCTTGTGAAAGTTGTAGCTTTTAGGCTTAACATGACTCCACCAGTCTTTCAGATCAAGTAAGGCTTCCTTGAGGAGTTTGAGTACTGAGTAGTCATAGTTTGAGTATTTGAGTTTGAGTATTTGAGTAATCATAACTTCAGCTAACATCTCTATGACAGCAGTTAAAAAATCTTGCATTATATGAAAAAATGAGCTTGTCCACCTGAAGACATCGTTTACTGACCCTTGCCGCCTCATTGACATTTTTGCTGTCGCTTATACACCCCAATTGAACTCAAGTTGCAGTTAGATGAATTTTAAGTAGTGTTACAGCCCTCAGTTTTAACGACAGCTACCTGGCTGAATAAATATCTCTGTATCTTATGATCTTTTTTCATTCATAGATTCACTGTACATCCTTTTTTGGTAAGTAGTGGTACATATTGTTTTTCATACTTCTAAAACTCAGCAAGGTACCAACATTCTTCTGTTTCATTCAGAATTCTAAGTTAAGAATTCTGTTCCTCATCACTCTATCGTTTGGAGTCAACGTCTGTTTACAACTATCATGATAGCAGCACCGTCAGTTAGAACTAAATAAGTAAAGGGACTGGCTAGTGTCGGAGAACTTTTCTTAAAAGCCCTTTTATGGTGTCTGGGATTCCTGTTGCTTTGAAATTTGCTTAGTAACTGGTTCACCATGTCCACTGACATCTTAAAATGTTTCCTGTGCAGTTGAGGCATCAGCCAAAACAGGACAAACCTACTTGGCATGTTTCGGGCTACTCTGCCAAATCAAGTTTAATATGTATATTTTTTTTAACATTTAACAAAGCGTGCATGCCTTTCTTGATAAATCGTTTGTGCCAAAGTCATACTCATTTTTCTTCTGTATAGCACACAATATCTCACAGTGAGCTAGAGGTTTATCTTTCTTTGCAAATGCATGAGCTGTTTTGAAGAGGGACCTCATTTTCAAACCCCGATTATCTGACTTCGCAAATATGCTCTAGCTAATTGTTGTTTGTTTCGTTAATGGAGTTTTTTTTTTTTTGGTGGGCATCACATGCCGTTGGTGGATGCTTTCTGTATGTGACACTGTAATTCACTGACTTGGCTCTGATGCTGCTGCTTCTACTGCCGTCATCACTGTGGTCGCTGGCTCGTGGAATATCTTCTCTATCTGAGCTGCTGAGAGTTTTTCCAGCCAGACTGAAAAGTTTTTGTCGTAATGCTAATTTAGTTTGATTAGTGGGATCGTGCTGTGCAGGAGGTGTTGGTGTGGTCCACTCCTATTTTCGATAACCGTTACTCTTCTAGCACTTTCCTCTGTCTCTGCACCATTTCATTATGATTCCAGCCTGAGCAAACAGTTGGATGTTCTGTATGAAGTTAGATATTATGTTATTTTAAGCTTAGCTGTTTTGTGAAGCCGGTATTAGCACAACTTCTTAGCACTTGTACTTATTTCTGTGGCCTTGTTCGTATTGTACTGTCTGCTACAATATCCATTTTATCTAGCTAGTAAGCAAAATGCAAAACGTCGGGCTTGTGCTACATCATCCATTTGATATCAATATAGTATTGTACCTCATAAATCATCCTGCAATTGCTTTAAAACTAACTAGCAATAGTAATGTTATCTGCATTAGACCTGCTGATTTGACTCCCCTTCTTGCACAGCACAATAACTCTTGTTAAATGTGAGAGCCAAAGGCCTAAAACATCTGGAGTATAGTTTTGAGAGTATAGTTTCGAATAGTAGGTCTAGGGGTCCAGATTACTGATCTGCCCACGTCTTTTTCAAGGTGGAGAAATTGTATGAGGTGGGGACACTGCAGGGAATCTGAGCCCTTACTGGGTGTGATGGAGATTTATTATTTATATACGGTTCTTGGCCAGTTTCATCGCCATCCTGATACCAACTGATCATACAGCCTCTGATTTTCTGTCGTAGATGCTTGTGGTTTCTGGGTCCACCTGAGACCACAAATCTGCAACAGTTCCCAGAACTGAAACCTTCAGAAAAGACTGAAGGGTAATTTTAGGCTTACAATGAAGGTGCTTGTACATGTCGACCATAGAGAAACATGAATATGACTGTATGTTTCTTTGGCATGAAGATGCTGGTATTTAAAATGTGCTGCTTAGGCAGGGTGATCCATGCTGGCTTGCATGTGCCTCCCCTGTGTTTATGCATTCTGTAGATTGTAGGCAGCCACAGTTCTGGGTAACTGTTGGGACTTGGGAACAGGAGGTTAAATTAGTTGGAAGAGTATTAAAATATTAATGGTCCCTTTCTGTGTCCAGCGCTGGTCCATTCATTATTCATCTTACCTTGGAGGGAGCATACGAGATGGCTCTCATTTCATCCTGACCTCTGCTCACAGAGAGATATTGGCTTTTTTTCCTCCAAATCTAAGATTCTGCTTAGCACTACTGACATTTTGCACCACTCCTCATGTCTGGTAATGTAATTTGTCATTTTTTCAGTGCATAGTTATTGAAATAGTGGACAATTGTTTGAACGTAGGAAGCCTGCTTGAGATGGTGGTTATATAAGCTGTATGAATGAAGCCGTGCAGTGGATCCTGCTATATAAATACAGTTTATTTGCCTGTTTTGCTCTTTTTGTAGTAAAGTATCTGTTTACCTAATGCAATTGGTAATTTTACGGTGCAGTGTTGCCACAGGGAAAGGTATAGCTCTCTTGGGGTAACTGTGAGGGTCTTGCACATTGAGTTTGCCTGTCCCTTGCTGATAGATACAGCAAAGACTTGTTGTCTCTCTCCTCATGCTCCTGAGTGGCCTTGCTTAAGCCTTTCTCTCCATGCGAGGTCTCACGCCAGTGACCGTTCCTGCTTTTCATGGTACTCCTGTGCTGTGCTTTTTCTGATAAGCCTGCTTAGACGCTGTTCCTAATAAAATGCCACGTGCTCCTGCTTGCCGTCCTGTTTAGGCCCATTTCTCACAAATGTATTTAGACTAGCAGTTCTGGGAGCATTTCACATTTTGCAGATGTACAGTGCTGCTTCCTCATTATTGGCTGGCTTCTTTACCACTGCTCCGTCTGCTTTGCTGTAGCGAAACGCAGCAAGTAATGTACCAGCTGCCGTCCTGGGTTTTTGCAGCGTATCTGTGTAGGATGCAGTCAGCTTTGCTCACACATGAGGATGTCAGTCTGTGAGGGCAGAGGGAAGGTGTGTGATTGGACCTTCTATTACTCTTAAACTCACAGGAGCATACATACATCCTGAATGCAGTGTTACCAAGCTAGCACACACCAATACCTTGAATAATTTGTGCGACTGGATTTTTATTTTTAAATGAAATGTACTGCGATACTTAAAAATTTGCATCTGTTAAACCATGAGAGCGACCTGGTTAAAAAAATCCAAATTACCCCACACCACAAGCTCATAACACCGAAGCTCAGGCAGAGAAGCCGTTTTATAACTCAGTAAATGGAAAATGTGGAGTAAGCGTATACAGCCTGTGGAATTCTCATACATTATAGCAGTGATCAATATATTAACTTTCATGCAACTTTTATACAGTCTGTTCAGAGCACCGAGTGACTCTCTGAGCGAAGATGAATAAAAAAATTTTATTTCTACCAGCAGAGGGGAAAAAAAACCAACTATGTCTTTCGGATTTTTCTTTCTGGCTTTTAATTTATGCTGTGTTACATCCACTGTAATGCTCCATAGTGCACAAAAAGCAATAAAGTACTGGAGAGGGATCGCTCCCTCGCAGAGTAAATGAGAATTGCAGGTGTGCCAGTTGTATCCTTTCCAGAGTTTAAGCTTGAGTAGTGCAAAAGTTTTCTGACAGATGAAATGATACACCCGGGTTTCAAAAGGTTTATAACCAGCTCCATGCTGGAGGTTTTTCTTTAGTGCAGTGCAGTAAGGCTGAACGGGCAATGGACCAGACTTTAAAATTCTATCCTGGCCGCAAATGTGTAACAGCGTGCCGTTATTTGTTTGAAATAACCCTGTGGTGTCACACTCGCAGACTCCACCTTTAGATTTATGTTTACTGTGTAATTAAAGTACTGAAATGAGAACGAAATGATCTTACTTTTTTATGGTGTTCATGGGCCTCACAGAACTGACATAAAGATACTCCAGCGTTAAGCTTTTTCATCACCACCACCCCCAACACTCCCAACACGAGACTTATTTTGTCAGATTGTCAGAAAGGCAATATTTGAGTCATATGAATAATGGACTTTTGGTATGTAAGTGTATGTTTAGTGTCCAAGTTGAGTTCTGCTATTCTCCAGGGGGTGAAGGAGATTTACTGTACTGACCTTCCTCATGAGTCTCTTCTCTGGATTATGAGTTAATTATGGAAAAGAGACAGATTTTCTTTATTCGTGCCTTTTAAGCTTGTGGATTCTGTCCTTTGCACAAACTCTTCGGAATCCTCACTTTAAAACAGCTTCAGAAAAGTACCCCTACTCTCAGATACAGCACTGGTGAGTTTCGGTTTTAATCATTTTTTTTTTTTTGCTTTGGGAAGAAGCAGTGCAATTAAACTTTAAAACTTAAAAAAGGGATGTCTTAAAAATAATTGTCATAACATTCTGTCCAGATGCATGGGTGAAACATCATAAAATCACGTCACTATTGCTATTAGTATGTGGATGCTAATACTAAAAATACCCGTAAATAATGAGAATAATTATAATAATGATGATGCATGGATTGTCATCTTTTCTGGGGGAATGTTTTTCGTTTGTTTACAGTGGATGGTGTGTTTTCTTGATTCTCCTGCAGAGGGCGCCATTCTACTGTGAATTCTCTTTTGCTGTTGGCCTTTCCTTTTTGTCTGTGATGGCGGGAATGGAAACACTACAGAAGAGGAACTTGAACGCAGTTATGCATAGACTACTGTATGTAGCTTACCATGGCAGGACTGCGAATCCATGAATCCATGCATGAATATCTCTAGGGTTCGCAGGAACAAATTCCAGTGAAACATTTGTTTGTCTCGGGGGGATTTTTTTTTGTTGTTGTTCAGCAGCATTACACAAGTAACTCTCAGTAAAATGCCCTCCAAAAGAACTAACGAATGAATTAATAAGGCATGTAATCCAGTGCAGGTGGTACATGTAAGGAGCGAAGGTAAAGTAGGAGATGGAGCTTCATTGTCATTATACTGCAGTACAATGACTTTGTTGCTGTGTCTTCTTGGGCAGCAATTTTAAAATGATCGCAGCCGAATGACAACTGCAGATTTTAGACGGTAAAACGGGTTGTGCCAAAATAAACATGGAAGGTATAAAATGTAAGGCAAGCGAACAGTATAGTGATGAGTCAAAGGCAGGTGGATTCATGTCTTTCGGGCTGGGTGGGGTTAGGGACATGGAGACCAGAGGCTCTGAAAAAGCAAAGGGCAGTAGCCATGAAAGGGAACCCAGAGGGGTCATTTGTGCATCTCGTGGAGCTGAGCCTGTAACTGAGGCCCTTGGGTCAGGTTGGGTCTCGTTATTGGAATGGGGTGTAGCATGGGATCCCTGCATTCACATTTATATTTATTTTCATTTAGCCAACGCTTTTGTGGCAGACGTACAAGACTACTCATCGGTGCACTCAAACAAAGCTAGTCCAGCATGTCATTGATGTAGCCACAAAACTACTTATTGCACTATACCATTTCTGCATACTCGCACTGCGCAGTGAAAGCTGTCAGCAGTTACCTGAAGGTGACCACCAGCTCCTTTGTCTTTCTGACACTTAGGTGCAGGTAGTTGTTCTTATGCCAGCCACTTCCATACTCCTGTTCCTCTGCGGACGCATCCCACAATCGGAGACTACTGAATACAGCGAAAGCCTGAAGTGTACCTAAAGTCAAAGTGTAAACGGCAATGGTAGCATGGCTTGGAGTAAACCCCCCCGTGCTCAGCTGGACATTAAATGGAGGATCAGGAAGTCTTTTCACAGGGGAGGGTTTACCAAGACAGATGTGACTCCTTGAGGTCCTTCTCCCAGGCTGAAGGGCAGCTGTGTCAGACCTGTTTGAGATCTGGTTTAACTTGCCTGCCCTCTCCTGATTCCTGACTTCTCCTGAACCACCCACCTAGCTGCAGCCAGGTGATCTTCCTCACCTGCTTCCGTACCTCCTTCATGGTACAGTATTAATCTCCAACCTGTATTCTATATTTTCTTCTGCTTTAGAGTAAAGTCACTGGGATCAAAGGATGAGGCTCTGTTTTGCAATAGTCCTGCATCTAGTGATTTTGTTCAATACCGATGTGAGAATTTACCGAAACTTGTAGCCTTCAAGTTCTGGGGCCTAGGATCACTGGTAGTGGGAGGAGTCTCTCAGCTGGGCAGCACCGAGACAGTTAACCTCCCCCCCCAACCACCACCACCACCACCACCACCCCACCCCACCCACTGCGGCAGATACGTTCACTCACTGGACTATGGAGACACTCCATCTTCCCTGACAGTCTGACCACCGCTGCCTGTTCTGATGCGTCCAGCAAGCCTTCATTCTATCATAAATAAATCAGAGAAATGACTTTCCTTTCCTTGGCTCGGTTTATCAGTGCGCTATGAAAATAGGAGATTGTGTGCATGGTGTGGGACTGCGTGACTGTATGGTCCATGGGAGTCTGTAAAGCTTGCTGCAAAGCTTTGTGGGGCAGCTGGAGTCTCTCTCCTTTGAGGCCATGTGGAAACTGTGGGAAAACCTCGCATTTCCCACTCATGGCTGTAAGCCTGGTAGCCCCGCTCTGGTCTCCTGTCCCGCACGCGGATGTGATATTACTTCGGGATGGGTTTTGGTGTGTCCTATCTCCCAAAGATAAAGGTGCAGAGCAGCTCTCTGGCACTATGCTAGATAAGTGGTTTACTTTGGTGGCTCACCATTGCTCCTCGTGACGACGAGCACGATGAGAAGAGGGAGAGACCTTGGGGGTGTTAGCAAGAGTGTTTTTCCCATAGAAATGAATGGATGATCTCCATTTAAATAGGTATCCGTGTGCGTGTGTGTGTGTGCGCGCATTTGTGTGAGTATCCTAATTCATTCCGTTTGATCAGTTTCTCTCTCTCTGGGTGTATGATGGACGTCTTGTCTGCTGAAATGACCTTTCCTGGAGAAGCTGCACAGATCAGCATTTATTAACATTCTGTTGATGCTCTTACCTATCAGTCAGTGTTCTGGACACACTGCTGAGGCCCGGTTCAATTATAGTCTCTGAGTGTGGTAGGGCATATGTGGGATTTACTCCGCTGATTCCGGCCCTGTATGGGAATTTACCAGGACTGGTGGTAAGGAAACACTATTGTGGTCAAAGTGCCAAAGAGCCCGGCATGTGTGAGGTTCTGAAGGTCAAGGTGAAGTTCAGCATGACCAGTGCATGTGCCGGGGTGTGTGTTTGCGTGTGGCTTTGTCTCAATTTACCTGCCTGCCTAGCCAGCCTAGGGTGGAATGGTGGTTCTGAGGCTGGGGATTTGTGCCAGCACTTGGACGGTTGCTGGTTCGAATCCCGTGAATGCCAGTATAGACTCTACTCTGTTGGGCCCTTGAGCAATGCCCTTAACCTGCAATTGCTTCATCCTGGGTATGTCGCTAACCTACATCTGGGCCTGCGAGTAGGTGCTCCAACTTCAGGGGGGGTTGGGGGTTGGTGGCAGGATTGGCACTCCGGCCACCGGAAAAACTTCACACTGTTGAACTCCATCTGAGCAGTGTGGCGCTGAGGTATCACCCACTGCATGGCTGCACCCAGGTTCCCATCCCAGTGTGTGAAGAAGTCAGCGGGGGGGGCAGCCTTCCAGCACCACAACTCCAGCCTGGTCGTCCCAACCCAGGGTGCTATTGCTTCACATATCCAGTCATGTAACTAGCCCTAACCAAACATGGGAAAATCCAAAAGATTAGCATTCCGCAAGAAGTTTGTTCAGATTGGGGGGGCTGTGTGAAAGTTCCGGGTGGTGCTTTGTTACTTGGGATGGAGTTACTAAGTATGCTGGAAACCTCTCACAAGAGACAGACGGTGGTGTACGAGTGCCATCCAGCTGGTTTACAGCCACTGATACGTAGCCCAAGATGTGCAGCCCTGCCTTCTTCTTTAGAGCACACACCTGGAGGAGGTGAAGAACCTTTCATGTCCCTGGGGCTGAACTGAGGTCAGTGTGCACTAGTGGGTCAATTTGAGTTTACAAGGAAAGAGCAAAGCTGCAGCAGAAATGAGGTGAGACTGTACATCTTCCTCTGAGTGCCAGTGCTACTTTTGGGAAAAGAAGAGACACTTGTGCACTTTATTTGTTTTTTTTTTTGTGGGTAGCTGTGTGGGTGTACAAAAAAGTTTGCCCACCACCCCGGGCCGGAGTTGCTAACCTCAGGGGGCTGCTTCCCTTGCTTTTCTTACATGCATGTGTCACGTGAGGTGATGTTTTTGCAGAAACATCAAAGGAAACAATGAACATGTAAAAATGCATAGCTCTCTAGACAGGCTGTGACAGTATGCCTAGTTTTGTAGAGATGATTGATTTCAACTTAATATATTGGTGTATTTTTGTATGAGACAGCTAAAATGCTCATAAATCTAGGACGATTGTTAAATATTTTTTATGTCCATCCATGTCATTTTATCTTGCATTCTCCTCATCTGCCTAAAGCATTTTAGGTTTGTCTTAAGCAGGTTTTTGCTGGATATTTGCACTCCGCTGCTGGGAGAGGCGCATTTATTCTGGGCAGGACATTGAATGAAATGGGGTCATTCTGACTGAGGCGCTGAATCTTATAACTTGGAGTATGGGAGTAATCTTTCAGTAAGTGGCAGTGCGCACAAACACACACACACAAGCTTCCTCTGACCGCAGCACGCTGGGGCTCTCGTGCTCGGAGTTTCTCCAGCTGACGGTGAGCCCCTTTGTCTCCCCTGCATGCTCACCACCTTCTCTCTATTCTAACTCCTAAGTGCGCGTGTAATTCCCTATAAAAATTACCTGCACTTTTCTGCCCTCTGGGAGCATGAAGTCCCTGGGGGCAAAAATCAATGAGATGATCGCAAAGAATTCGGCACGGTGTTTTTGTTCTGTTAGCAAAGAAACAGCCAAGCTAATTCTGTGATGGTAGAGAACAAGTTCTGGGTTATCGTCTACTCTATCTGCTCCAGATCAATGTTCTACAAAACCATAGCTTAACCCATGCTGCACTTTCCTCGATCAGAATCTCCCTGAGCTCTCCTCCTATCGTAAGACCAATCTAGGAGTACTGGTACCAGCTGCTGGCTCCTTACTCCCTTAATCGGGAAGCATGTGGGTTTCCCCAGCCATAGGCAGTGTGGAGAGCGGAAAGCAGAAATCACACAGAGAATTTAGAATAAAGGCAGCATACAACAATTCATTCAGAAAGTACTCAGAATGCTTTGTCTGATTAGCTACAATTGCCAGCCTCTTGGGTCTGGTCTGCCGTCTACCATTCATTTTAAGTTATTAATAAAGAATGACAGTAGTAATACATGAGCATGTTAAACTTTGTACCCCCCATTTACCATAGCTAGTCATCTGATGTGAGGTCACATGGCCTTGGAGAGTCTCCCACAAAACTCAGGGACCCTGCATGGGATCCTGTCACTCTCACAGACTACTCACACAAGTACGGGTACTCACACAAGTACGGGTACTCACACAAGTACGGGCCCCAATCATCCTAGTGTTGGGAGGACTGTGGGAGGAAGCCTTGCGAACATGCAAACCCTTCTAACGTACACACAGATCCTGAGGTAGAAGTTGAGCCCTGGCGTAATACTCTTGTTATTGCCAATAATTACTACTATTAAAATTGATAGATAGTGTATAATCACTACAGACATGGTTAATAAGCGTGTTTAATAGCTAACACTCGCTAACACTAGTGGCTGCCCGGCACCAAGTTTGTCAGGGTGAAGGACCTTAATTAGAGTGGTGAGGAAGACCTGTCTGAGAGGTATGTTGGCCCCTTGGATAACAGCTAGCTGCATTTCCGCGAGCGTCTCGGGGGGTGCAGCTTTTTAAATGGGGTCTCATAGTGCCTTCGGGACCAGCATCCCTGGCAATGACTTGTTCATTGATTTATTAGATAGCTGAGGAAATTAATTTCATTCCGAAATGCTCAAAAGAAAATTAGATGGAAAGACACTGCTGCTGCCCGCCTCACGGTCGCTGCGGAGGTGCTTATGACCTGTGATCTCCTTGCGTTTTATTCATAAATAAGGTGGGGAGAAAGTGTGCCAGAGTTGTAATTAACTTCGCTATCTGCTGATTGTGAAGCTTGTCTTAATCACCTAATAACAGTCCCTAAAAATCACTTCCTCTGCCTTCATGTTTGAGTGTGTGCTGTTCTGACTCGCTCAGGACATCCAGAGCACAAAGTGTGGATATTCTCAAACACAGCCTTCAAAGTGACTCAATCTGACAAGCATTCCCCTGCTTTTTTTATTCTGCTCATTATAGTACCATGTCAAATTATGGACAAGATTGGTTTCTCGTAGTCCAGTGAAGCCATCTGAGGAAATGGCTTTATTAATGATTGACTGATTTGAACCAATCAAACGGCTCTATAGTGTATTGTGACATGCTCTGATTGGTTGGAGTATGTCAAGCTTTAATGATACAATTTGCTCACATGATTACTCTTTGGCCTGGTGCTTCTCAAAGCCCCATTTGCCTATTGCTGTAGGAGCATGCCTGTGCTAAATACTTTGTGACGAGAGGGCCGGAATCTACTGTAGATGTGCGGACATTCAGAAGTACAACGATGAGTTTTTGCTTTGCAATTAAATCAGCATCTCTTTATTATAGATTGTGCTTATGAACGATGACAGTGATTAAGTAGTGGCTTTGGTGTGCTTGGATAATACTGGAGTACCCAAAAGAAAATCCACAGGTAGAACATGCACACTCCACACTTACAAAGTGGGCTTTGGACTTCCTACCATAGAGGTGTGAGACAGTGGTGCTGCCCACCAAGCCACCATGTCTCCCCAATTAATAATACTGATGAACAGCAACATGCCCTCATTCATACCCATAGGCTTGAACTAAACGTAACACATTACAAGTGTATTCTACCATGTCTGGGGAAGGCTGTTAGGTGTGAGACCCGGAGGAAGGCACTTTCTTCAGATGTCTTCCTGCGTCTCTAACTTCTATGGACGGGCAGGCAGGCCGCCTCTGAAATGGGATTACCGGCCTACCTCACAAGGCGGATCAGAAATTCATAATTCAGCCTGTTTCAGTGCTTGGCAAGGACAAGTCTGTTATTGAATTTAAGTAAATAAATGGTAAGGTGAGGCTTCCTTGACATTCTGATTTTGTTTTGTCTACATGCACATACCCATGTGCCTCTAGTAATGCACAGCTGCTATGTACAGTCATGCACATAATAACCCTGTCCTGTAACACACTGTACTGTTGCCATGCATGCTTACTTATCTTCCAGCTACTATGTACAGTCATGCACGTAATAACCCTGTCCTGTAACACACTGTACTGTTGCCATGCATGCTTACTTATCTTCCA
>JAODKM010000020.1:2101502-2112653 GCA_026780845.1 Petrocephalus sullivani | reverse complement strand
ACTCCGGCACCAGCGCTCGGGTGCTGTCGGCCTGCGCGTTCCTGACGCCTCCTGCGCGTTCCTGACGCCTCCTGCGCTCGGCGGGCTGCTCTTTGGCTAGCCCCTCCTGCCTGTGCTGCCCACTCCGAGTCACGCCCCTTTGCATACAGGCTCCTCTCTCAGCCCCCAGCTCTTTCATCTCCCCCCTTTTGTCTTGCAGATGAAGAGGAAGTTGGATCATGGCCCCGAGGTCCGATCTTTCCCTTCAGGAAAAAAGCCCTGCAAAGGCTCAGAGTACCCAAGGTAACGGCCCCTAGCTCGTAGGGTCATGTGCGGACGGCAGCGGCTGTGCGTGTGCTGTCCACTAGGCTATAAATGTGACGCTGCCCCCCCCCCCCCCCCCCCCCCCCCGAAGGCCCTTTCTCCTGACCAAGTCCTTATTACACTCACACCGTGAACGGTACTTATCACAGTATCACACAGGACATCGATTCAGCCTCGCTCGTGCTTCCTCCTGCTCCGACGTGATACACTTTGGCCGTGCGTTAGCCCGTGAGATTTATAGTTACGGAAGCCACAGCCCAAGGAGCCTTATCTCCTGCACATTTACATGCAGCACAGCTGCATAACCTGCTTCAGTGGCTCATCAGATGGACGAAAAATAAGAGGCTGAAACATCTGGGTGTTGAGCTCCTACCACCGTCTTCCACGACTCCCCTGCACGGCTCAGTGCGTGTAATCGCTGTGGCTGACTTCTGGAGATGGGGGGGGGGGGGCGGGGGGTGACGTGGTGAAGCCCATCCTGTGAGGTGTGTCTCACACATTCCCATACCTCTTCTTAATGAAGAATATTTACAGTAAATGATTTGTGATATGTTTTTGATGGCACCGTAAATCACCAATGCAGTTGGATGGTAGCCATAGTGATGTCATGGGGATCTTCGATGAATGCCTATGACCACACCTGGCCTGTCTTCTCATTGGTCTCCCTAATCCCCCCCCCCCCCAGAGTCCCCTGCAGCTTCAGTGATGATGTTCCAGGATGCACAACATAAGCCTATTTGAATATTGTCAAAAAATCTACTGTAATTTCGCTTTTTATAAAAGTAATTTGTTTTCTGGAACAGACACTGTCGCTCTATTTTTTAATATATATTTTTTTAACATAAGTAGCCTCACCTAGCTAGTGAAAAGCAGTGTGTCCATAATAGCCGGAGGTCCTCCCGCGTTTATAATGGAGTGCGAGTTCTGCCAGGCGTTTGTCCCTTTCTCCGTTTCATCTCGATTCATTAACAATGTGGAGCAGTTTTCTGAAGCTGTAACTGAAACCAGCTGAGTGTTTCTATGGTGTGATTATAGGTGTATAAGGGCCCCTATTTCCAGGCCTTCAACAAATCATTTTTTCCCATTATGCACAGTCAAAGTGTTAATAAAGCTTTGGGTTTTTTTTTTTATTTGAATGTATGAATAATGAAATGGCTGTATCATTAAAAGTATACTTAATAGTTAATAGGTGAATTTCAAATGTCTGGGGGAAGAAAGCTTGTGGACATATAGAACTGTGTCATAGAAAGACAATATTCATACACTGTACACTGTGTGCGAGTACATCACATGCAAGTGATTAAAATGGCAAGAAAGTTCTTTGTAATTGTTTTTTTTTTTATGCGTGTGTGTGTATGTGTGTGGATACCTAATGCATACAGCTGGACGAGCATCTGAATACAGCATTGTAACGGTACCCCGACTTTCTTTGTACGATGTTTGTTACAAAGATTAAATTATTTCTCTGGCTTGGCAAATGGAGGAGAAAAGCCTAGCATAAAAATGAGGGAAAGCGGGAAGCACAATGCAGGCCGCGCTTCCCAGCCAGCGTCCGCCGGCATCGTTTAAAAAAAATCCCAGTGATCATATTTTCTCCTTTATTGTTGCTGCTCTCCCTCTGTGGCGGTAACTTGGAGATTGTGTGAGATCACAGGTTCTGGGGATGAGAGGAGAGGATGGAAGGAGCAGAGAGAGGAAGAGAAGGATGGAGGGAAAACAAGGGGGGGCTTCTTAAATCAAAGGGACAGCTGGGATGCAGCACAGCGGGACGCTGTGTTAGTGAGGCGGGTGAATGGGGGCGTGGCAGGTGACGGGCTGGCGGGGGGGGGGGGGCGCTGCTAGCAGCCCCCTCCCCACTGACCTCCTCCCAGCTGACTCCTAGACACATATCATTCATTTCCTTAGCTTTTCATCAAATATGAAAATACAGGGACCACACTCCCCTAAGTACTGCCTAGGAAATGTTCAAAGGGGTTTGATCCTGTTGGGCTGATAGTTGTGTAGCTTTTCATCTGTAGCTGGGTTTTTTTTTTTTTTTAATAATAATAATGATGATAATACTTTATTTTCCATTGTACTAGTACACAGGAATTCTTTTGTTTTTCCGGATCCCATCCTCGGGCTCTATGAGAGACACACACACAAATGCGAGAGAAGCCCTGGGGTAAGAGAGCGGGCCGGCCATTTTTCTTGCAGTCCTCGGCACTTTTGGGGTCCGGGCCTGGCGCTTGCGAGGGCCCGGCAGTTACGTAGCTGCTCTGCTAGCCGCAGGATTTGAATCGACCTTCCGGGCCCTGGCACGCTCTCCTAACCCGCAGAGCCGCACACATCCTCTCCTCATCACTGTGTCATTTCCCATGAGACCGCTGAACCCGGCCAGTGGTTCGGAGACCTGGTCTTTAGTGTCGTCGCAGACTGTCCGCAGTACTGCCCATTTATATGTAGCCCGCTTCTCGTCCTGGTGCTGAGGATTTGAAGGTGCCAGATTTCATTTTGCCCGCGATGACTCCCGCCTTGCATCCTAAAGAGTGCAGAATCATTATGGGCGAAGCTCATAACATGCTGTTTGCTTTCATAATGTACAATGAAATATTCAGTAAGATGGGTTACATTAGATGTCTAATGCGTCTGGGATGGTAACTTTTCGTTGTGTATCAATTCGGCCGTCTTCGGGTTTTTATCTGAAATGAAATTGCTGGGTGTCCCGGTGTAATGGACTCCTTTAATGCCCCGCCTAATTTCACAACATAAAACATAAAGCATTTCGATGCCGGGCCCTGGGGACTGGCCGGTGACTGGGTCATTGGAGCCGCTAATGTTCTGAGGTGTTTTCATCAGAATACAGAATGAGGCGTCCGCCGAGACAGCGGGACACTAGCTTGATTCACACCGCCGTT
Organism: Petrocephalus sullivani; assembly: GCA_026780845.1. Classification (NCBI taxonomy): domain Eukaryota; kingdom Metazoa; phylum Chordata; class Actinopteri; order Osteoglossiformes; family Mormyridae; genus Petrocephalus; species Petrocephalus sullivani. The sequence goes on along the minus strand of JAODKM010000020.1, from coordinate 2,109,453 downwards.
TCCACCATGAGAAATTGAGGAATGGCACATGTATGTAGGCCCTGATATGGCAGAAGGGGAAAGGATAGATTTAATGATTTGAAATTTCCAGAAAAATCCACTGAGTGACTAAACGCTTGCACTATATGTACTATATTATGTTTTATAGATTTTGATTTGGTCTGATGTTAAATACCTATATATAGGCTGCCTTAACCGCAGTAATGGCGGTAGATGCTTTCGTGACTTTACAATGTTCTGCAAGATGCCTTTGTCTTCCCCAATTTCTGCTTTTGTCTTTTCCCCTCTGCTGGATTTGCTTGAGAGGAACCAGGACACACAATATGTGGGATTGCAATCTTTACAATCAGTCATAGATGGTAATCAGTTGGGATAAACTATCATTAATCTCCTAAGTGGAGGTTCACATCCCAGAGAGGGTTCACACTGACGCCTTGAGAATGATAGTTAAGAATTACTTTGGTAAACATCCAGCACCATAAAATATGTTACAATAAGATTTAAATAGTCAATAAAATAAATATTCATGTGAGTGGAATAAAACAACAGAAATGTCATGAAAAAAGTAACACAAAAGAGTAATTAGGGAGGAAATAAATCCTCGTTTTATTCTTCAGTCTTATAATTTTTAATTCGCAGTAGTGCTGTAACAGTACTCGTATTTGTGGTGCACCATTTGGCTTCATCCTTTCCTGGTTCAGACTGCACAATGGAATGAATACATTTCTTGACAAGGATGGAGCCTAAATTCACAAGTAGATGTTCAACATGGAAAAAAATGAAGCTAATCGTGGCTGTGAGCTGGTTTCAGCTTGTGCTGGTTACAGCAAAACTGCAAAGCGAGAGCTTGGAGACCCTCCTCCATGGCTTAAATCAGTAATGTGAGGGCATTTTAATGGGGGGGGGGTTTCCAATAAATTACACCAACACTAGAGATAGTAGTTGATGAGACCAAAGCTGTTATACTAAACTCAGATATGGCATCTAAGGCACTTTTGTCAGGAAATTCAAACCTGGCTAAAAAATAACTATGGCTATAGGAGTGTTTTTCACTATAGATATGTGACCATACTTTGTAGAGGAGAACATGGTATTTAGATGGGGTGACTGTTATGATGTTGTTTTTGAATTGTAATTAAGTATGAAAAATAAAAATGTGGAAATAAGTGTCTTGGGTTTTGTTGTACAGACACATTTACAGACATGTCTAATTATGCACTTTTAATAAATAATTTTAAAGATAATTTTTTCCCCCTGCTGTACCGATATTGCACCCAACCATGAATTCAAAATCACAGTTTGAACTGAAAAATGACTTTTGTGTGCCGTCTTACCCCAAATTCTCATGGTGAGCCTAAGTCTGCATTTAGTATTAGTGGATGCTGCTGTATCTGGACGCCGTTAAAGTGTTGGATAAAGTAACTGAGGCACATTCGGCCAGCGAGACGTGCAGTGTGCAGTGCAGTGTGTTTAGGAGACAGAGTGCACTACATTACATCAGGCACTGTACTGCCCCTACTGCCGGTGAACCGACATCGAAGATCAGGGCTGAACCAGACATTTTTTAATTGATGAGTATCGATCCGAAGTTCAATCTATTTTATTTCCTACATCGGCCTGATTTACGTCAGTTTCGCAGATTGTAAGGTTCCTTCACATGCTGCAGTGAGCCTGAGGCACATGACTTGAAGCTACAAACTATCGAGATGTCAGCCGTGTGGAAATTCTGTACACTGGTAACTCAAAGTAGACTAGCAGCTACCTTCAATGTTTGAGATGACATTCTTTTGAGAGGAGGTAGCAACAGAGCGTTGTTTAATGTGATAAATCTAATTAGGCACTTGCAGGAACATCATAAGAAAAAGTCTGCAAAATCTGCAAAATTGTGAGGCTTACTCAGATGAAGAATGCACTACTCTGTGTGTGTTTGTGTCTGTACCGTGTGTGTATTTAAATATTTATTAAAAGATTAGAGCAGGACTTGGAATCGGCAGATATAAATATTTAATGGATCAAATTGGGGTACCAAAAATAGTGGATTGGGACATGCCTACCAGGTGATGCTGCTGGCACCAGCTGTTTGCTGCGGGTGACCTGGGAGGCTGCTTCTCTGCCTGCTGGGCCTTTATGCTGTCCAAACCAAAATCATCGCTGTTAGTTCTTACCTGCATTTTCCTGTCATGTTCTGTAAAAGAATCAAAATAATCACAGCAAGCGGGTATAGTGGCAAACCCTCACTTGCTATCCTTCACCCAGACTGGCTAAAGGAGGATTTCGTAATGTTTATTTAAAAAAAATTAAATCCTCTCTGGATAAATGGGAGTGTTATCGGGCATCATTATTATGAGCAGAGGATTGATGAATGGAAGGTGGGTGAAAACAGCCAATAAGAAAATAGACTTGATGGCTTTCTTTCTCTGCACCATATCTTGACAGAGGATGGATTGTCTGATCTGGAGCAGACTAGCGCTCGGGTGGTTTTTGATTTAACCGTCACCTTTGAAAGGCGAAGATTCCGCATGAATGTGATTTTGATGTAGAGTGAGCTTGGATTGGGTGGATCCCAGCCCTAATGGAACGGCTTTAGTTGCTGACCTTGCCAGTCAGATCACGATGGATGGAGGAATGAAAGACAAACATATTTGAAGGGTAAAATAGGTTTGTTCGTTAGGAGATGCTGAGGATGAGCTTTGCACAACCTCTGGATAGTTGTATGATTTTCTGAAATAAATTGAGCTGAAATGATACATGAAAGCATGTGAAAATCAGGCAACTGCTTACTCATATGAGGTCTTAAATTTACGCCAAGACGGCATGACAACGTGCATAGATTTTGCGTTTCCTTGTGTCATGGTGAATGCAAACCAAGTGAAAGTGCTATTTCCTCAGTATGACTCATTAAAAACACTCTTCATTTGTTGTGATGGACCCTTCGCCATGTAAAATGAAGGGTAAATGCAATATGCTTTTATGCTGCTTAAAAAATTCTGTGTTCAGTATCAGCCATAGCCATAACTGTAATAATTATAGTTCTTTTTATGACTTTGTGAAGCAGTGGGGGTTTTGAGTTATTATGCTGATTTAATTGATAGGATTTTTTAGCAGAAGTGTTGAAAGCTCTCTTTTTAAAATGACTCATGCAATTATAAATGTTGTAGCATGCGATACACGGCACAATATTTTTTGCAATTAAGTCACTGAAATGAATCAGCCCGTGCTTTAAAAAAGTATCATGTTTAATGCATTGGCCTGTTTAATGGACTGCCCACGGAGAAGGCCGGCACTATTGGCGCTGGAGGAAGGGTCAAATATTCACTGCGCGATACTGACCCTGGCAGCACGTGTGCAGCGGCGACCTGGCTGTGACGCGGCAGAGCCACTGGAGTGCTCGTCACATCCTCTCGCTGCGCTCACTGCGGCGAGGAGGAACAGTCGTTCCTGATTATGTTCCTTAAATGCTGATTTCAGGCAAAGACATGGCAAGCACAGTCATACAATGACCATGTTATTGTGGAGTTAAATCTATGTGACTGGTGCGGGAGAACCACAAACCATAAATATATATATATGGATATATAATAAAAATAAGTTTTTCCTTGTCCAAAACATCAGTACTTGATCTAATCTGCTTTATCCCCTTTGTCCCAGGTTTTTATAATGTTTTTATGGATCTTAGCAGTCACTGAAACTATTTTGCTTATCGGCCCCGATTCCGAGTTCTGTTTATTTAGCTCATTGACGCCCATCTGCATTTGATGCAGGCTGATCTGGTCCGCGCTTTTACAGCCACCTGTGCGTGCTTAGCGCTGCGATCCGAAGTGATGGCGAACTGGGAGAGCACTGTGTCACTGACGGAGCAGCGCTCAGGTGCATATTAGAACACCCTACTACTCATTTTTTTTCCCGTGTATAAAAAAAATATATTACTGTTCTTTTTGATTTTTTTTTTTTCCCGTGGAGCCACTGTTATATTACAGTCTGAGTGGCTTACTCGGGTCCTTTGCAGGCTGGAATGACAGCTTTTCAAATCCTAATGGGCTGTTCATTTTGGGCTTGAGTGCATTTTGGGGGCTCACCCCTCAGCCCGATCCACATGCAGTCCCGGTGTGGGTCTGCTGTGGCCCGGGTCGGTCAGGCAGCCCTCTCCATGTGCTCAGCTGTCCTCCACCAGTTCCTCCTCCTTCCTCTGCTTCCTGGGAGAGGCACCAGCTTCACCGTGACGCTCTCCTGGATAAGCTTGATGCATGGAGTGACTGATGTCCATGTACTGCTCGTATAAACCTATAAACATGATTATGCGGTGCAAGAAAACATGTTTTTAATTGAGTTTTTGAAGTTCAAACAAAAAATATATACTTATTTATTTTTTTATGTTATTATTGCCAATGTATTTTCTGGAGTGACAGTTATTTTCTACTAAAATGGTTTATCAACATTTAAAAATTCTGCTTATGGTGCCTTACATTGCAACAGAAAATTGCTGGTCCTGCCTTTAATGTTATAGGTTTCTTATGAATTATGGTTTTGTATAAAAGGGCAAAAATGATCAGGGCCAGATAAAACAGGGTGGGTAAAGGAAATATATTTACTGATTTCAAAGTAGTAATTCAGGACTAAAGTGTTACAGAGGCCTAATTTTAAAATAATTACATGCATCACTTTCAAACCGGTTTGGGTAATAATTTGGTAATTGCCTCCTTGCTACATAATTTTGTGAAATGGTTGTCATTATGTCTTTATAATCATATTTCTGGCAGACTGCAGCTTTCGCTGGTTATAAAAATGGTGCAGGCTGAATGAACAGCCCATTTCTCTGCCTCCTGTGCGATTCTCAGCTCCTCCAGGGATGAAGTTATGGTAACAATTGCTCAGCTGCTCACATCTCCCAGTCTCCGCTATTACCCCCCTACTGAGGACTTACCCCCAGCTCCAGAATAGATGAATCTTCACATTCAAACTAGAGGTAGCTTTCATGCTCTTTATATCTGGTGAAGAGGGCTGCATTCATTTCAGGCATTCAGAAACAACGCTCGCCCTGCTGTCCTGCCGCCGTTCCTGATGCAGTCGGCCGCCCCTGTCCGTCCTCCCTTTCCGCTGAGGCCTCTGAGGCAGAAGCCGCCCCCATCGGGGTGAGACCACTGGCCGGGGTATTCGCCACATTCTCCTTTGTTCTCCCTGAGCTGGTGCTTTTCCAGAGGTGGGTACTTCAGATCCAAAAGTCCAGACCAAGATTTTGTTTCAACTGATAAGTTGAGTACTGTGTGACTGTGACTCTTTAAACTCAACTGGTTGGTTGAAACAAAATCTTGGTCTGGACTTTTACTCTCTGAACTGAACTGAACGGTCCACTTTTTGTGCTTTGCACACTGGAGGCTCTTGTGCAGTTGGCTAACCCCGCCCCCCTTCTGAGGCCCTGTACCGCTTGGGAGCAGCTGTCCGTGGTAGCTAAGTGACCCACGTCGGGACTAAGGAGCACACCTCAGGACCAGGAGTTTGTGGTGACACAGCAGGTGCTGCTGCTGAAATCATGGGCCCATTTAATATCTGCTTTTGTATTGTCATTAAGCTCGCGGTGTCTGGTGACAGCGTGTCACGCGTCGCTATGGAGTCGGGTGTACCGGCCGCCCCAGTGGATGCAGTAAATATTCGCGTTTCTGGTTGTTAGGGGGATGCGTTTAGAAGGACAGCTGTAAAGTCAACAGAAGCGGAGCCCGGGTACGCCAGTGGGGAGGGGTGTGTGTGTGCGTGTCTGTGTGTGTGTGTGCTGATTTACAACAGGTCCAGGGAGCACAGCCCTAGGGGTCCAAAGGCACTGCTTCAAATAGAGATTGCCGGTGGCCTCTTGTGTGATTTGAGACGCAGGGTGATTTATCTTTCCTACAGTCCTCTGCATCTGCAATCCACCCTACCCTCCAGCTTCAGTTCATCCTGCTTCAGATCTGAAAGGTCCCCGGGCGGCTTGCTGTGTAAGGAGTGGGGAACAATATGGAGAAAGGAGCAGAAATGAAGGCGTGGTGAGGCACTAAGTCACATCAGACGCGGTCACTGGCCGTGAGGGGAAACACTGGGACTGGCTACATATCCCTTCCTGACGGTGTGACCTGTGAGCGCATGTAGGCCGTGGGCTGGCCACTCCTGGCCAACAGCTATGCTGAATTTCCCTGGATACCTCTCAGCTGGAGGAGGGGTGTACCAACTGGGCCTGTGTGAGGGGAGGATTATTCCTTTCATTTACTGCCCTGCAGTAAGGGCCCCCCCAACCGCAGAGCTGTCCACTGCTCAGGCTGGTTAATGAGGGGACGTCTCCTCAGCTGAGTGGACCGGATGCTGTAAGGAAAATGCAGAGATTCACCTCTGGAGCTTCATCTGTTCGGTGTGCGGGCCGATGCCCTGATCCGCTTTAGCGAGCTCCAGCGCTGGGGACTATGGCTGACATTTCCCCTGCCTGGGATCTCTCGAGAGTGGATTTAGAGTCATTTTCAGAGCAATTATGCCTGCCAGTTTTGACTGGTAGGATTGCCCTGGTTTCCGCTCATGTCTTCATGTTGAAGCTGGCCTAGTTATTCAGCACCAGCTGCTGGTCTGACTGGCTGTCATTGAAGCAGGGGTCACACAGTCTGTCAGGCTCAGTTCTCTGCAGTGAGCAGCATGGATCTTCTGGATTTTGAAAAGAGAAGAAAATGTGGCTTGTTTCTGATAATAGATGATAGTTCATCTTGTGACCTGCAAACCTAGATACACACGTTACACCATGCAAGTGGTATAATTATTACTATTAACATTATTATTAATAATATTATCATTATTATTCATTATGAACTATGACCCTTTAGCAGTTTACAGATGAAGGTGCTGATGATAAGAGGTGTAATTAGTCTATAACATATTTTTTAAATTGTATCTCTAACGTTACAGGAGGGGGAGTAATAGCTAAAGTAGCAGTAGTTCTGGTTTTTACCTTAATAGGGTAATAGGTAATAGCCTCTGGAATTTTCAGCTGACTGGGAATATTTTTCACTGGGAAGAGAGAGAGCGTTCATTTCAGGCACGGCAGCTGGCAGAGACTGAAGAGAGTGATCAGGCATTTCTGGGTGTTTCGGAAATTCATTATGATTTTACGGTACTTAGGTGCTACACTCTTGGATCCATGCGTGTTATTGTATTTCCTGCCATGGGATTCAGACTGGTACAGCTTCGCCAAGCGGTAGGACCCGCCCCCCCCTGGGGTGTTGGCGTGGCACGAATTTAAGCTTTTGGCAGGATGCAGCCTCCAGCTCCCTCCATGCTTGGCTGCAGCTCCAAGGCCAAGCTGGGCAGACTGCAGCGGAGGCTGGGAGCGTAAATGTGACGCTCACCCCAGAACGTCTATCCAGGGCAACTGTAATCGCACTCAGCTATTCTCATCATTCAAACACCTGGATATGAAAATGTTTCTTCTATCAATAGCAAAGCAACTCGCAAAAATGGAATATGACAGTGTTGTGTGATTGGGCCAGTGTCCATCTGCAACAGTACAGTGCTCGCGGTGAAGTTTGTGCCAGCTGGCTTTGGTTTTGGCAGAATTCTCCGCACTGATGTACAGCTTTACACTTCTTCTGGATTTATGACTGTGCACAGTTTATAGCTGACCCTAACTCCATCCAGTTTGGTGTGTGCATGTTGAGGCTGGCTAGTTGTCTCCTGGATATATGAAACCAAACTGTAACAGTTCCTTTGCAGCAGTTCAGTCTGGGTAATCATCAATGGAATGGGAAGGCGATGTACCCATTGTCCTTGATTCATATAACATCTCTCACAAGCTGATTGATGTCTAAAATGTTTAAACTGAAGCGTTTATTTGACTTTTTTTATTTGGGGGGGGGGGGGGGGGGGGGGGGCCCCCCCGTTTTTTGTTGGGGATGTGTGGGTTGTTGTTTGTGGGTTCACCACGCAATATTTAAGGGATAAAATT
>JAODKM010000020.1:2070637-2084724 GCA_026780845.1 Petrocephalus sullivani | reverse complement strand
ATTGATCTTTTTATTACTAAAAAAATGTATTTTAATTTTTTAACTAAAACTTGGTTTTAAAAAAAAACCAGGGGGCAGAGGGGAAAGCCCCCCCCCCCCCCCCCCCCCCCCCCCCAAGACTGGAAAGGTGGTAGTAGCCGAGACTCCTTACAATGCAAGCAGATATTATTTGCTGATTCTATTTGCTTTGAATATCTATGTATGGTTTTGAGAGGCTCACCACAAATTCCATTATTGGTTTACAGACCTCCGAATTTTATGGACCGCTAATTCTGCTGATTTCGACTGGTGGTTTTAATATCCACACAGATAATCTCAAAGATAATGCTGATGGAGAACTTTTTAACCTATTTTCTATTATGTGAAAAGGCCCAGTTGCATTGAAAGACATGCTAGATTGGGTTATCCATAAGACTCCCAGTATTTCTACAACTGTTTTTAGGGACTAAGCGCTCTTTGACTATTTATGTATTTTCTTTGACTTGTCAGTTTCTTCCAATATCCAAACCAGGTTTGATTCTGTCAAAAGTAGGTATATGAATGGGAATGCTAGTGCCCTGTTTATGGGAGCGATGTCTATGTCACCAAGGATAACGTCAGGCTCTGGTGATGTTCCCCTCCATAACTTAAGCTCGAAACTCTGAATGTTACTGATACTATGACACTTGTGAAGGTTAGTAGGATCTCTGGAGAGCAGAAAAATACTGCATTTGTTACAAGTGAGAAAAGAGGATGCAGCAAAGCTGAGTGCAAACGGAGAGATGCTGAACTTCAGGTGCAATAATGATTGTCGTCTTCCTTTTTGCTGCTTGGAAATCAGCAAGACCATATTCTTTCTGCTCCAGCGTTATTAATAAGAGCATCAATTCTCAGCCATTATTTGCTATTAAATCCCGGGCACAGATAGACCTTGATCTCCAATTAGCCAAAATATGAAGTGAATTTGCATCTTCTTTTAAGTATAAAATCAAAGATATTTGACTGTCCATTAACACCCCTCTGCCAGTCAATTAAACCATTGTGCTATTAGGAAAAATATTGGTTTGGATTGTATTGGTTCATAGTGCTGCCTTCGATACAGTCAAGCATAAAATAGGACCAGAACCATAAAATCATAGAGAGCCCTACCCAGGTTTACAATCTGGAAAGGTCATCATTTAATTTAGGTTGTATTTAAAGGCAGGGGCTGTTTTGTTACCATTAGCAAATTTTAATCTGAGTGGACCACCATAGCATATGGAATCCCCCAAGGTTCAGTTCTTGGGCCTTTCTTATTCAACCTCTATATGCTCCATTCAGGCAAAATCTTCCTGGATAACAACATTGCTCACAACAGCAATGCATAGAGGACAATATACTCACAGTGTCAATGCATAGAGCAGATGAATAACTGAATGCAGCAAAACTAAAGAGATTTTTTCCATGTTCGTTATTAAGTCTACAGAGGAAAAAATATATTTCTTACCTTAATTCCAGAGCTCTGAAGACCATCTGAGAAATCTTGGTGTTCTACTGGAATAAACCGTTAGTTTCAGCAGCCATATCAAGGCAGTAACTTAATCATCCTTTTATCATCTTAAAAAGTTAGCAAGCTTCAGAGGAAGCCATTCATCCCTTTATCTTCAGCAAGGTGGCTGTTGTAACCTTCTCCTGTCTGGCCTTCCTGTAAAGACCATGAGATGGCTACCGATCATTCTGAGTGGTTCTGCGAGAATCCTATCATGGGCCAAGAGAACCAAGCCCATCAGTCCCAGGCTAATATTTGTTTGGTTATATTTCAGAATGCATTTTAGAGTGATGCCATTTATATATTACTCAGTGGCTTAGGCCACGGTGTGTTTCTGAAATGCTTGAAGGATGCAAACCCGGTAAGTTCCTTTAGGACCTGGTCAGCTAGCAATGGAGTTGGAACCAGAAACAACAAAGCAGCATTTGGTTGTTGTTCTGCACGCAGTTGGAACAAACTTGCAGACTGCTTTGCCTCCTTTTACATCCAATCAATAAATACTATTGGGAGCCTCTATGCTTTTGCTCTACAGCGACACCTTCTGTTAGGCAGGAACCCAGAGGGCAGCGGGTCTTGCATCGACCAGAAGTTGCCTCCTCCATGTGTGTTACATCACGTTATAAAAGTCTGCAGCCTCTATGGCACAGAGAAATGGGCAGGTGACAGTATGGTAGTTTTCACCCATAGTGAATTGCTGTAAAAATCACATGTCACAGGGGTGGCCTGTGGTCAACCACACGGGGGCCTCTCTGAACTGTTCATTTGGGAGTGGAGACCACTGCTGCTTGGACCAGCAACCTTCAGGATATGAGCCTTCATCCGCTACCCTGCCTGATGCCCTCCACCTTTTAATTTCACTTAGGAAGAAGACTGTTTTGTGAGCTTGTACTTTGTTTTTAAATCTCCAAACAAGAAAATTATTATCAAAAATATGTTTTAAATGTCACTTTATAGTTTGTCACTTTGTTGTTCGTGGTGTGGTAAAAAATGCATTTCAAACATAATATAAAAAAAAATTGTATTTTAATATAGCGACAGTAAATATATAAATGTGAAGAAATCAAATGATAAAAAAAAATTATTGACTGACTTTGCCGTAGCGTTGCATAGCCTCCCTCGTCCATGACTTTGAAAGCTGAATTCCTAGATTGTATTGAACCCGGTAGGGCTGAGCCCTTCTGTGAGAAATGTGACCCAGCGAAACACCAAGTACATTTTTAATGTCTCAGTTCTTCATCAACTTAAAAAATTGCTCAGACTTTCTCAGCAAAGGCAGGCGTCAAGAAAGGGCGGTGATGAACTTTTTCTTTTAAGTTTGGAAGATCTTTAAGTCTGAGGCACGCTTGGGGGGGGGGGGGGTTGCTTTCTTATTTCATCTGAACTTTTTTTTCCCCCCCAGTTTTGAAATATTGGACTGATTAAAGATGACTAAAAACAAAGAGAAAGCCGACTCCGGATTATCCGTCTCTCCTACTTTTATTTTTTAATGGAATGCAGTCCCTGGGCCTGTTTACTTGCGAACAGACTGATATAAATGTTTTAAAATTTAACCAGTAAAAGAATAAGGAAAGGAAGTGGAAAAGACTGAATAATTGGGGAACGATTCAATATCAATAATTCATAAATCGGATCCTCTTCTTTTTTCCTGCTGGATGGTATTTGATGAAGAGGTAGCCTTATTTAGCCGCCCGCCGGGCAGATGCTGGGATTGCGGGCATCGTGTAGATTTCACCGCCACGCGGGAGGAACACGCCGTAACAGGATGGACTTGGCCGCGCTGCTAACCTGAAAAGGAGCAGGGTTTGATGGCAGAAAAGGCCCGGGGGACTGACAGACACGGAGCCAGACATGGCAGATGAGGCTCAGATCGTTCACACTGATTCACTTAAAAATGAAGATTTAAATATTATTTTTAATAATGGTTCCATGGCTATTGTAGTAGCTTACTACGGTACTACTTAGAAGAAGATGGATTCTGAATATTCCTACTAAGAAGAATATTCTGGAACAACCCAGGATGGGGGGCCAGCCCATCGTAGGGCACACTCAAACACCTGACCCTCATACATGTGCACCCACAGGCAATTTCGTAACTCCAACCAGTCTCAGCCTGTTTTGGACTGTGGGGGGGGGGTTTGTGTACCTGGAGGAAACCCCATGACAACATTGGGAGAACATGTGAGCTCCACACATGGAACCTGACGTGAACCCTGGTCCCAGAGGTGTGAAGCAACAGTGTTAACCACTGCACCACCATGCCACCCCCATTATCAGAGTCATTTTTAACATATATAATTTAAAAAACACATTTCTTTCTTGGGGTGAAAAAAAGACTCCCTGAACCTTACACCTGCCTTCTGGTTAAAATCACAAGGATATGATGTCTGCTTGTTTAGTGCCGATCTTTGTCTGATTGCTGTGCTGTTTCCTTGCTTTCTCGTGTAAGGCTGGTCAGCATAAAGACCGTGGAGAAAGGCCAGTGAGAGCCTCATTTACAAACCAGGATAAAGGCTGTGACCGTCTGAGAGCAGCCTTGCTATGATCTCTGCTAACATTGTCTCTTGGTGCTTCAAATGGTCTTAACTGAACGAAGGCCTCATTCCAGAACATTTACAGAAACCAACACTCCGTTTGAGGAAGCTTGCTCTGATAATGCTCCGATATCGATCAGTTATCTGCAGCTTGTGCTGGAGAGAGGTCTTCATTAAAAGGCCTGCTAGCTATAGACTGTGCCAGTGTAATGACGGCCCTGCCCGATGGTTTGAGGAGGAAGCCAGGGCTCACGCGAGGTGAGGGGTCAGCCTCTCCATCTGGAGCTTTGAGGGTAGCCATGGGATCTGCGTGCTCTTAGCTGCAGCTCTGCCTTCATCTCTCTGTAAATAGGAGCCAGCTGACAGGTTAGGTGTTCTGTTACATAGAGTAACTGGTATATTTAGGTCTGGGGTTTTCTCTTCGTTTTGCAGTTTTTTCCCCCATGGGCGATTTAATATATATATATATATATATATACTTGGACAAATGCAAAGACATTTATGTGGAGTCTTCTAAGAAAGATTCTTTAAATACATGTACAGAACATTTGTTTTAAAATGTTATGTGCATTATTAAACCATAAAATAATTGGAACCATGGTCAAAACCAATGACACATTTGTTAGCATAAATTTGTGTATGCTTTTCGCAGTCTGGTGTAAATGCAACTGAAATCATCGTCAAGTAACCTGGTAAAATTATAGTAAATTATTATTAATTAAGCACTATTTTATTTCTGCACAAATAGTAGAATTTTGTTTCTGTGCGTCATTTTATTAGTGCTGGATGCCTGGGTTGTGGCGTTGGCATGACGGCTCGCGGAGGCATGTCTCCGAGCTCCGCCCCAAGCTCCGCCCCATGCCATCGGATTGGCTGAGCCCACAAGGGCCCGCCTCTTTCTTTTCTTTATACCCTATGCCCCTTTCTCCCTTCTGGCCCAGTCCGAATGCTGGAACAGGACCAAGCCTTGTGTTGCATGTTGGATGATTAATAAAACCAAGCTCTGAGTGCTACTGTACTCCAAAACGAACCAGATACCTTCTGCTCTGTGTGCCCGACTCTTCTGAAGGTGTCACCTTCTCTTCTCCTGGCTTACATCATCTTCCATCACATGGCCGATTCTGACGAAAGAGAATCTCCTTTTCCTTCCACTCATTAATAATTTAGTGGTTGTATACAGTAATTAAGTGTTTATATATGTAATGGTTTACCTGTTTATCTATTGCACCGAAAATGGTGTACCTGATGCGTCGTTGTGGCAGGGATTTAGAACATAAATAAAGTGGACACTTAGGTGTTCTATGGTTTCCTGGTGTTTTCCTCGTGTGACTCATGGAGTTATAGCTCCACTAATGTTCTGTCCGGCCTGCTCGCATGCTGATGCCTCGCCATTGATTTGTACCTTTGCTTGTGTTCATATTTGCACTAATGTAGCCAATCTGTCAATCAAGGTTACATATCTTTGATTTACCGTTTATTAATAATTGTATATAAAGGAACTCATGCAAAGTAAATAATGCTTGGATAGTCCGCCGGTTCTATTGAACATGGGGAAGATCGCCGGTGTCTAAAGTGACTTCGACAGCTCACCACTTACCGTGATGTTTACAGGAACAGTTCAGAGCACCAGTCTCTATGATACAACAGAGGTTTCCCTTTGAGGATGTGAACCAACCGGAAATATTTACAGAGTGTGTAAAAAAAAGAGTGAGATGGTAAAAATAATATATAAAAAATGGCTGTTCAAACCTGCTTCCCAGGTCTAAGCGGCTAATGTATAGCATAGTGTATCATTAGTACCAGGACACATCTGAAAGGAGCGGTATATACATGAAATGTGATTAAGCTACCATTTCTAGGTACCTCTGGTGTCGGGGCTGCCGTGCTGTGCAGGGGAGTCCGCTTCTGTGCGTGTTCAGCCTGAGGCACTCGTGTTCTCTCCCATTAAACACAGAGAATGGGCCGGTGAGGTTCCGAGCTGCTTTCCCTTCTCACTGACTGAAACAAACAGCCAGCATCTCTGCTCATTTTAATCTTAGTGGAACTACCAGATTCCATTGCATATTGAGAATACATCATTAGTGAGATGGGGATTACGAACATTATGAACAGGTCTTTGTGTACCACGCTGGCAAATTGAATAGTTTTTTTTTCCTTTAATTTAAGTAATATATAGTGTGGATAATGTTGCCCACAGTGCACACTTTCAGCTTGCAATATATTCCCCATTCCCACACAATAACCTGTAATTTGTTGCAGCCTACGTTCCTAATAAAAACCTTCCCCATTTTATGGAAAAAAGCGTATTAGCATTTTTAAAATGATTTCTAAGAAAGGGTTGTTTGTGGATTTTGTACATTTTTTTAAGTGAAGTACAGGTAATGCACACTATACGTAAGTCTCCTGGGGTTATAGCAAATATCGCGAGTCTTACAGCAAGTATTTACTTCAAATAATATGCGTGAATTGCATAATTACGATTATTTTTACCTCAGTTGTGAAATGTTTTTTTTTTTCGTTTTTCTTGCATGATTTTTTTTTTGACTTTACAGTTCAAACAAGACAGACAAATGAAATGCAGTGAATGGATGAATGGACGACATATAATTACGAGAAATAGAACTGATATTTTTCAAATTACCTTTAAAACTTAAATATTTCTAGAACAACAAAGACGCGGATGCATCTTGACGGACGGCCTAAAAAACGATGTTTGACTGAATATGAAAATGTTATGAAGGTGCTTAAATGTTTTAATGTCTTGCTCTTCGAACAATTTCTCCTTGTTTCTTGAGTGTTAAACTGTGCTGTATTCAGTGACAATCTGAATATGAAAGAAACCTTCAAAATTATTTGTTTTGGACCAAAAATGACCAACTTTAATCCAGTAATGGCAAACATTAATGTTATAATTTTCTTACAGAAAATATGGATTAATCAAGGCATAGCGTTTTATGAAGATTTCCTTATGGCTGGACTGGTTCTTGGGGAAATGTAATGTTACACAAATAACATTAAAATTCAAATCAAACTAGTGAGTAACTCTACTGCAGTTGTTATTACTGATAT
Source organism: Petrocephalus sullivani (assembly GCA_026780845.1). Taxonomy (NCBI): domain Eukaryota; kingdom Metazoa; phylum Chordata; class Actinopteri; order Osteoglossiformes; family Mormyridae; genus Petrocephalus; species Petrocephalus sullivani. The sequence goes on along the minus strand of JAODKM010000020.1, from coordinate 2,077,617 downwards.
CCTTATTGACAATTAGAAACTGAGACTAATACATTGTAATGTGTTGGACTGCGATACGATTATGGCTAAAAAAAAATGTGCAGCTCGTCTTTTCTGAAACGAGCAAACTCCTAAGCAGCTTCGAAAGCGGACTATAGCCTGCATCTAGCTGTCAGAAGCCGCGGCTTTATCCGCTTGCGGCACAAGAAAAACTTTGATATCATTCTGGCGTGATTACAGTAAATTCTGTTCGTTGGGAGAACATAACACGTTAAGATATACGACCTTTTTCATTTTCTGTAATTATTAGGCATTTTACATTGTATGTGATGCTTTGGTGCAACTCGCAATGAACTGTCTCATTCTTCAGATGTCCAAATGAAATCATTGAATTTTCTATATATACAAATAACATCACCACCATCATCGTGATGTTTATATCCCTTGGTTAAATATTTTTCGATCGAACGGGTTTTGATAGGCCTACTTTGGTTTGAAAATACAGAATTTGACACTTTATAGAGATGACGCACCAGCGGCATCATTTACAGGGTAGATCGGATGTATTTATGGCTTCCGTTGCTTTGTTTACACTGCTGGAACGTTGCACTGATTGTAAGCGCAAATTCGTCGCTTTTTAAAAATCATTTGTATGAAACTTTTATTATATGTGTGTTATCATGTAGTAAATATGCCTGTGACGTCTTTTTCTGATGACGTTTACATTGCGCTAATTTTTGCTTTGCTTAAATGAAATTGGCTGCTATGGAATCGTCGAATGAAATGAATACCCTATTTAATATTTTGTTTGATAATTAATGCAAGGAGATAGTTAAGATGATTACTTTGAATGATTCGTTAATAATAATAAACTAAGCATTTTTCCAATAAAGAAAGGGAAGAAATTGAGCAAAGATTGTTTTTTTATATTTATTGTTAATTTGGGCTTAAATTGTAAATTTAATTTGTAATATTAAATCGACTCGACTGTCCCACATAACATCAAATAGCGCTGAAAATGTCTTTTTTAGATACAGTGCAGAAAATGTAAAATGAAGTTATATCAGAAGATAAGAGTTACAGAATAAAACAAACGAATTAGACTGCACCAAATCATGCGAATGAAGAAACAGCCTCGAGGACATATCCTCATGCACGTATGCTTTTGTCCGGTCACTGATTCAGAGGTAAAATTCCTGAAGTCTTGGCTATTGAGTAATTAATCCAATCAATTAAACTGCGATAACAGCTAATTATGCCTAATTGGTTCAAAGGGATTTTGGACGATTATTACATCTTAATTGAAAGGCTTTATAAGGAATCGTTTTGTGGGCTCACAGCAGCAAACACTATTCATATGCAAATTGCGGACGCAAAGTTTGGCACAGTCGCAAACACTTGGCAGGCTGGCAGGCAGGCAGCCCCCTTAATGCGCTTGGCTTTTGTTAACCGGCCGCGTATTAACCCGGAGCCTGGTTAACGCTCATTTATTTGGTCAATTCCCTCTCTGGCACTTTGCCAGACTGGCAGAATGACCCAATTTGCCAGAGTAAACGAATGCAATCAGGTAAGCGGTGTTCAAATTGTTAAATATGATTCAATTAATGAACACCATCGATCCATCCATCCGTCCATTTTCTACGCCCGCTTGTCCTATGAATTTGGGTTAAAAAATATGAATAAATAAAAGCGGGCTAGAGACGATGGGGGGAAAAATGTCTTGAAGAAATTTGTCAGCAAAATTGTTCAATTATGGTCGCGGGACGTTTTTAAAATTGACAGCGCAAATCTCCGAAATACAGGTGATTTGAACATTTTTACTATTTTAAATGGGCCAGATCATTGCACCTTTTGTGACTGAGACTGTCTGCCCGATGCCTTCCTTAGAGGGGCTCGTCAGAACTGAGCCGTGGAAATCTGTGTGTGTGTGTGTGTGTTATACTCAGCCTCCTGTCCGTGTGCTCCTCAAATACTAAAACATAAAACAACACCAGTCCCATGGACATAACGAAAAGTAAAATGAAAGCATGTATTTGGATGGTACATTAAATATGATGTCTGACCAGTGAATAGCTGTTCCTCATTTACCTTTAAGCGGGAGCGGGCTTTCAGCACCTGCGTACACGTCGCGATTGGAGCACGGCGATTGTAAAACGCCGAAATGGTCTATTTAGAGTAAAATGGCGCAAGTAAACGGTCGGCTCTAAGATTATGGAAATCTCTTTGATTGTTCGTTTTAAGTACAATTATATATACAAACTCTTTCAGTATTGCGCGGGGCCAAATTATATATCGACGGTACAAATTGTTTATGGAAAAGCCATGCACACGTTAAATAAACCGTGCAAATACAATAATTTCCTATTTTTAATGGCATCCAACAAAGCTGCCGCCTTTTTATTGCAATTTTTACGTTTTATGGTTTTAGCGGTATTTGATGTCATTTAGAAAGCGCGATCTGATGATGAAATATACCACTACCTACATTAACGGACATGAAATAGATGTAGATAAAAGGGCAAGTCCTCTGTCTGTCCATTCCTTAATCCAGTAAAATGAGGCTAGGGGGTGGACTTGACTAATGATCGTCGGAGGGCATACAGAGGGCTTGCCTTTCTCCTGCAATCGTCATTATTGATGAAAATCAAGTCAAAATCCTCTGGAGGGCTGCAAGGCCAAGTCCATGACCCCTGTCAGGCTCTGTCTGGGGTGTCTCAGACCGCTGAGGCAGAGCGGAGGTTGATGATTGGCCGGCCCGCCTGCCTCTCCAGCTGGCCCTGGCCTAGTTCCTCTCAGCTTACGTGGACGTCCACTCCATCTATTATTCATCGGTTATTTCAGCGCTGCCAGTTCCTGGAAAGTGACCCAGGAGTCTCCTGAATATGATTTTGGCCTCTCTGTTGGTGTACTACAGAAAATGGACACGGTAGAATAGCTGTATAGCTTAAGACGAAACGGTAAAAAACATCTTTAATTATGCAGGAAGCTTTTGATACAGCGGACACAGGAAACCTTTATATGGTTTATTTGACAGGTATACCATTGATGATGGGGAAATCATTAATTGTACTAAAATTATAGGTCCCAGTGGCATAAAATAACACTACTAGAATGACCAGGTACTGCATATAACTGCAGTGCCTAATAGGTGCGCAAATTAATTTGTTTATCAGTATACCCCATTACATTTTGCAATGAAGAATTATTTAGACCTTAAAGGATTTTTTACACGAATTTAGTATCAAACAGAAAAAAAAACATTGATTAGTGTGGTCTATGCAGCAGTATTGAGGCTTAATTGATGGCACAGAATAGATACAAAAGCCATGCACCATATTTAAGCTTGCTTTGGTGCTAAGAGATGTAGAAAGATTTAATATAAGGTTTAGCCTAATTTGATTAGATGTATCAGACTTTGTCATGGTGACAGCATGGCTCAGCGGGCATTGCCCACACGCAGTAACATAGGACCCCGTTAGCTGGACTTGGAGGCACACAGACACTGCATGGTCTGTCCATGTCTGCTTTGGGGGATGGGGCTTCGGAGTGACTGAAGGGCCAAGGAGGCGACAGTCGTGTCAGCTGCTAGGGTGTCAAACCTGACAGACGGTGACGGTTTGGTGACATCTCCTCGTCCAGCATCTCCTGCTAATTGCTGATAATTTGAGCACCAAGAGTGTGGGCCCGGCCACCATCGGACTGGCATGACGAAAGCCGGGTTAATATCGAAATGATTTCACACTAGTGGCTGCTTTCTGTGGACTGCTGTCCTCCTCCGACTGTAATCCTGGCCTTGGGCACTGAGGATGAACGGCGTCAGCCGGACTCTGAGCATCGCGGTACACACATGAATACACATCCACTCCGCTGCCCTGACGGCCCCCATTAGCCAACAGCACCCAGTGCATACTACAGATAGGCATGCGGGGCACATGGGCATTACCAACTGGGGGGGGTAAAAACAATCCACTATTCCTTCAAGAATGAAATAGGTCATTGTCACGATAGACATAGCAAATCTTTTTAGGCCCTGCCACGTCGCTATTAATTTAGCTATTTTAAATAATATTGTTATATCTTAGTAGATAGGGTTGTCTTTGAACAGAATTTATATTGTCATCCTATCAAATGAAATGCTGCTCTGTTCCGTATTATCTTTTCTGAGTAGGCTAACTTTTAACAATGCTAATAAAATGGAAGAAAGGAAAGTTCTAGCACAAGTGGAAAAATGTGTGGGGCCGGTCGGGTCTGATCTTTGGAACGATGAAGGTGCCACTGATCCAATAATCAGCTAGATGGTTTAGCCTTAAGTGTAATGGCTGTTTTTAAGATCTTGGTCTGCTTTCCACTTCAGTTCCAGATTCCACTTTTCAGTAGAGCGATATTGCTTCTGCCATTTAAAATCTGCGTGAACTGTTCATGAACTCACTAGGTCTTTGTTTTATAATGAAAGTTATTCATTGTTGGTATTAAACTTTTTTTTCTATATCTGTAATGCTTTTGCAGTTGTATTTTTACAGTATGGCCCTGCACATCTGGTTTACTTAAAAACACCGTATGAATTTAAACGTAATTCACTGTATATATGATCGGCATGTGAGCATTTGATTAAAAAGTGTTTTAAAAAATGAAAAAAAAAAAAAATCAGTACCTTTAATTACACACTGGTTTTCAGCAGCTGGCCTGAAAATCATGTTGCCATTCTAGATTAAGAGGCTTTTGAGTCTGATAAATCTCCCTGTTTACGCCTTCAGCACCTCCACGCTGGCTTGCAGGCGACACGTCTCTTTAAAATGCCTCTGGTCATCACTCAGAATTAGGGCCGCTCCACCTGCATGTGGGACTGTCAGAAAAGATGGCGTCTTTTTGTCTCACGCTCTGTTTATGGCTCCGTGTTGGCCCATGCCCTGCGTGCACCGGGGGTCGCTCTGAAGTCTGAATCCACCTGGGAGGCGGCCGTTACTCAGCAAAGCATTCGCGCCGTGCACCGTGGCCTGCTGATGTTAATGGCGTTTTATTGTCTCACCTGCCTTTTCCGCAAACTCTCAATAGAATAATGACAAAGGGTGCCGGGGTTAAATTATCTAGGGCAAAAGGGAATTTGGTCAGTCTGACCCAGTTTCTCTGTGGCCCTCTCCTTCACTCTCTCTCTCTCTCTCACTCACACACACACACACACACACACAGGGTCCCTTCTAATCAGAGAGACTGGTGTAGCCCCTCACCGAGAGCAAATGATGGACCCTGCAGAACAGCACAGACTCGCACCAACAGCACAGACACCCCTCAACTGGCGGAAGGTGAAGCTGCACACTAATAGTGACATCACGTATTGTGCAGTGTTTAAATCATCTAGCATACAGAAACATCTTTTATGAAATGTGTCTCCGATCGGAAGACATGGAATCCTATCACTGTTTGAATTAGTATATTATTAATTTTTAAATAGGATTTCAGAAAAAGAATGTATTGTACTAAAAATAAATATAATTGATATTTACCATATATAATAATTCAAATGTCCTCATACTCTTTGGTCAAATGAAAGGAGGGATATGATGTTTCTGGGTGCTCCTCAATATGAAACGAGTGATATGCTGCTTTCACGAAATGGTAAACCCAAGCCAGGACTGCCCCTGCCATGCTGTTGCTGGCCTTTCTTTAATGATCAGCTTAAAATGTTGTTTTCGATTCCCATGAAAGAAACCGTTGATCGCTCTGACCTGCGAGATCAGCCGCGATCCGCGCGCCTTTGAAACGTAAAAGAACAGCTCGCTTCTGAATAAAATAAATTGTAAACAAATCCTTGCCAAACCTTTGAACAGTTTTGCCAAGAGATTTACCTTGCCCCGTGGCATATAATATTTCTTGAACTCGGTTCAGATTTCAAGTGTCTTGGGTTTATATGAAGCTGGAACAAAAGAAAATTATTCTCAGAGCAGAAAATTCCATCTTCTTCCTGGGAAAGATGTCAAAAATGCATTTCTGTTGTCTCAAATGCTAGAGCCAGCATTGTTTTGAAAAAATGTATTAAACTATGTTCACTGTTTATTACTGTTTATACATGTACAAATGCTGCAAATCAGTTTTTATTACATTGTAAAACCATATTTTCATAAATATATTTTCTCTTAGGCTGATTTTATGCATTACATATAATATAATATAATGCATAACAACAGCCTAAGAGAGAATACGTTTATATAACACAGGTATAATTGAAATAAAACATTATTATCCCCGGTATGACGGTGATATACTCTGTAGGGATACTGCTGCTGATGATGGCAGCATTTTCTTATTTTTCTGTTCCTGATATTTTTATTGTCAGTTTTCATTGTAACTATAACTAAAGACTAATTGTAGGGAGAATGTGTAGTGATTACAGTATGTAAGAGTCAACTGAGGACTGAGGCATTCCGCGCCATTCCACACTGATTATGAGTAAGTGATAAGATTCACTATCATCTTCCCGGTTACCCAGAAACCCTCAATGAATATCGGAGAAGATCGAGCCTCAGAGACGGCTTTACTGGTCGGCACAAGGCGGCTTTATAAGACCAGTGTGGTTTCATTTACACTCTTCTGCATGGCTGACACTTCCAGACATATTATGGCGACAGCCTTGTAGATAAAAGCAGTGTCTCTTTTTCTCTTGTGTTGGAAAAAGCTTAAGGTGAATAGCACTTAAATGTGATGCCATTTATGCTCTTAAAAAGAGCAGATTTTAAAACAATATTTACCTGCGGGGTTAGCGGTGTCGTGTTTATTTTTTTAGCGGCAAGCCCTTGTAAGACCAAAGTACCCATCGTCAGCTGCGAAGGCCACCTCTCCTGTCGCCTGACGCTCCACTCTGCGTGACAGAGAGAGAGGAAAGCAGGATAACAATTTTCGACCTGCTATCTTTTTATTGGTATTTCCCCCCCCCCCCCCGCGCCCCCCCCCCCCCCCCCCTCTGCACCCTGCGCCTCCTGTCGCCGCTCTGGCTCTCTCTTTGTGTT
>JAODKM010000020.1:2048608-2065733 GCA_026780845.1 Petrocephalus sullivani | reverse complement strand
CTAGTGCCTTTGTTAGATGGGGGGGGGGGGGGGGAGCGCCGGGCCCCGCCGGGGGGGGTTGTCCCCCGGGGGGAGAGTAAGGGGCCCCCCCCCCCCCCCTCGCCCCTCAATGCCCCAGACAGCAGACAGCTCTTCAGAGACCCATCGGGCCTCCACCATACCCTGAGCACTAGAGTGCTCGCTAATCACTGGCGCGCATTCCTCATTAGCATGAAAGGCACCTCGGTTTCCTGTTAATGCTCCTGATGTTTCGCTCGGAGGGCCGCCCACTGACGGGACGCGTCCTGCATGGGGACCCCGGCGTCGGTGAGGAGGCCAGGTGGGCAGGATCCCTGTGCATGTGCGCTTAGTGTTTGCTGAGGGACGGCTCACAGGTCCTGTGTGAGGAGCTCCTCGTCGCTCTGACTTCATGTAGCCACAGTGATGATCTGATCCATATTTATTGGTCCCTGCTTAATCATACATCATTATACATTGTAGTGCCAGAAATGGAAAATATGAATATGTTTTTTCATATGTCAACAGATGTATAAATATTGCAGACATGTATAATTTGATTAAAAATATTCTGGAACATCTCTTTTGTGTGCTGAATGTATATCCACCTTTGAGCATTATATGAAATGTGTGTTATAGTTTCTAATTGCTTTCTAATCGGGCACAATAGTTGTAATTCAGTTGGAACTTTGTTAGTGTTATTAATGCTGCTCAGGAAATGCAAAGTAAAAAATTGGAATTTGATATAATCTGAAAGTTTTTGTCTTTGGTAACCTTTGAGCTAATTAGTAACAATTATTTTCCGTCTCAATTTTTGGGACATTTTTTGGGGACATTGAGGTGATCTGGAGCTGGCTTGTGTGTTCACATCGTGAGGGATTACTGCAGCCTATGGGACAAAAGGATTTTTTTTTTTTTATGCTGCAAATTCAGATATCAGACAAAAAGTTTTCTGTTTGCACATTTTAATACCTGTATGGATCTCTAGGAAAAGAATTGCAATAGATACCTTGTCAATTAAGATTGTTGTGAGACCATATAGCTCAAAGATGGCCATGATGTAATTTACACAGTGAAGGTGGCCATAATGTCACACTGACCACATGGGCACAGTATCACACACATGCACGCAGACACACGCACACACAGCCCATGCATTCCTATCTTTGTGGGGGACTTGCCATTCATTCCTGTGGGCATAACCCTAATCCCAACTATGACAGCCTTAACTTGTACCCAGTCCTAACCTTACCCATAAGTAAGCAAAGAAAACGCAAGACTTTTGGGGTTTTTAGTTTTTTTGTTGCATTCGCAGATTTTTATAAAATTGAGATTATCCTGGTGGGGACCAAAAAAAATGTCCCACAACGTGATATACATACCCACACAGTCTCCTCCCTCAGCCTTTCCCACTCTCTTTTTAAACACAAGAAAAAATGCAGTTCAGCAAAAAAACAAACAAAAAAAAAAAGCGTAATTACTAAACATATTTACCTAGAGCCGTGCTGTCACCCTTAATTCTTACATTCAGCAGAAGTGGGACGCAGGGAAAGGATTCAAAAAAGGTTTCCTGTGACACAGGATGATAACGTCTTGATAACAGGCTAAAACAACTCAGAATGAGACAGAGAGCGAGGGAGAGAGAAGCAGAGAGGGAGACCGGGAGAGAGAGAGAGAGAGGGAGAGAGAGAAGCAAGCATATTATAACTCATCCAAGTGGATCCCCCTTGTAGATTGGGAGCTTTCCCTTGTTGAAATTGTCTTGTGAACCCTTACCGAGAAGGAGGCGGAAGAGGGTGGCCGACTCGGCTCCATGTGTTTGCTTGCTAGTCCGCTCTGCCTGTGTTTGGTATTGTGGCCAAGGTACTGAGATCTCCAAAGCTCTGCCTGTCTGTCTGTGCCGGTGTGGCTTAAAAGCAGCCGGGAGTGTGCGCGTGCACGCTTTGTGTGTGCTTGTGTGTGTGTGCGCGGGTTGCGGGCGTGTATGTCCGCATGTGCATCTGTGTGCGTTTTTTGGGGGAATATTCACTTTGGCCGGAGCATGTTTTAACCAGGCAGCCCCTAGCCCAGGTCCTACACCACGGCTTCTAAACAGACCTGACTGTCCCCAGAGCCCAGTAAGGGGGTCTGGAGCAAGTCCTAGATGACATAAGAATTATTAGGGAGACCAGGAGCAGAAGAACATGTGAGCACTGGACATGAGGAAGGTTTAAAAGAGAAGCCAAGGTCAGTATATTGTTGCTTTTTCTGTAATTTGTCAGGTTATTATTTTTAATGCAGTGTCTTCTTTGTGGTTTTCCTTTTATTGCACAAAATACTGGTTATTTTGAAAATAATTATGCACTTTATATTTATTCAGCCCACAACTCTGGCCTGGATGATCAGTTAGAAGGTGGATGGATAGTATTTAGCGCGATGCGGTTCAGAACAGGCCGCCAGAAACGGGACAGGGGCTGTTTGCGTGCTGCATGCCTCTTGTGTGATGATCAGCGCGTAGACCCTGAAAATGTCTGTTTCTGACAACGCACGGCGTGGCATGTGACATGTCACATGGTGACACGTTACGCGGAGAGCGACTCGACGCGCCTGCACAAGCCTGCCTGTTGGAGGCTTAGCCCACAGTGCCGCGTTGGGCCGCGAGTCGCTCGGCACGCGCGCCTGCCAGTAATTCACACTATACGGCTCATAACGCCACAACTGTCAGGATCCACAGACGGGACGTGCGTGTGAACGTTGCCAGGCCTGAACGGCGCGGAGCGGGAGTATTTGTGTTTGCATTGTAGTAGAACACGGTTACCTACTAGCACGGTTGAGTCGGGAGGCCGGGATGCCCAAGCTCTGAGCAGCACTGAGACATCCCGGCCCGTTTTTCACGACTCCGCGTGTGTTTCTCTCGAGACGGCGATTCATTCAAACCGCAAAACTGGTCTGGGATGAAAGAGAAGTCAAGGCCATGCCAGGCCAGCCTCGACACGTAGCACACAAATACGGACCTTCATGTTTTCAGACGGCATGCGTCTCCTTCTCGGTGAACACCTATCGTTTCTGGGCTGAGTATGTACATATAAAGAGGGCCACGCGGCAGACTCGCCCTCCGTACCGCACACGCCGCCACACAGACAGTGGTATTCTCGGCAGATGGCCGGTGCTGATGCTGCGGGTGGCCGCTGCTGGTCCCAGCCTCCCCATTGTCTGGGGCAGGGATGTCGGCTGGCCTTAGCTGGGCCCAGCTTCCCTTCCCATCTCGCATAGCCTTCTCTTTCTCCTCTGTCTTTGGTTACACGTCTTTTTTTGTTCTCCCTTCTGGCCCGGCTCTGCGGCTTTCATATCAGAAATGATAATTCAGACCCCATGCTGGGCCTTCCCTCCACCCCCTCAAAACACTACCCTTAAAAAGGGCTGAGGCCAGCTAATCTTCCTTGTAAGTGTCCAGAACATTGTACCGCATGTAAGATGGGCAGGGGGGTGGGGGGGAGGGGTGTGATGGGGCTCATTTTTACTCCGGTGCAGAATCAGCCATTATCTGTCCATCAGAAAACATTGTACATCTCACAGGTCGGATGCGATAACTATAAGAATTCGGAATGTGTGCTCTGAAGCTAGCTGCATCAAAATAAACAATAGAGACCAATGGTGACTCACTGTCTAGTGACATAAGGACAATCAGTAAATATTACCTTTATTACAGTACACAGGGAGTGTTTGCTATAATATGGTATACATATGATTTATGGCATATTTGGCCTTTTAAATGTCATAATGTGTCACCTGCATTATAGGGTTAAGGAAAAGGGTGGAAATGACTGGGCAGGTGACTCAGATTGGTACCTGTCTGTCAGGATTGGTACCTGTCTGTCAGAAGACCAAGTTATTAGGTGCCGTTTTATGGCAGGAAGTCCTTCAGACCTGCTAAGTCACCCCTTTATTTGTTTGAAATAATTTTCCTAGTGTATTCTCTCTACATTGTATTACCTTATTACAAATCATACATTTTACATTTGTCTCAAACATAACATTAAAAACCACATTTAATGTTTTGTAATCTGCTTATGGGTCAGGTAAGGTAAGAGAAAGACAGCTGCTGTTCATAAATTCTTGATTTTTTAAATTGCTGTTTGGGGTTTGTATGTATAACCTATTAATCCATTAATTCGTTTAACTAGCAGGTTACAGCTTTCATGTCTCAATATTAAACGTTACATTATGTGTTGGTATATTATAACATAGTATTTATTCTTTCAACTGTTATTTGTTAAACAATTCAAAGTTTTTATTATAGTGTACCAGACCAAATTTAGGTTTTCAGTCTGTGATTTTTGGTGTGTGTGTTTGAATGAGTCAGTACCCCCGTTTTGTACATAGCAGTAACTGAGTGTGCCTTTAACGTGAGACTGTTGTATCCAGTGATATCTGAACTGTTGTAGTTACAGTGTAAGCAATTTTGTTACACTGTAACAAACACATTCTTGTAGTATGAAGAACTCATATTAATCTTGCGGTTTGACATTATATTTATTTCCCTTTTTAATCCCTGATCTTAGATAGAAATATACATTTTTTCATGTGAAAGATTGAATGATTGAATTATGGTGCTGTGGGCCAATCAGACAAAGTGATTGAATGACAGTGCTGTGTTCCAATGATAGAGAAGGTGTTTAGATGACTGTGGGCCAATGACAGAGAAGATGATCGATTGATGGTAGTAAGGGCCAATGGCTGTGGAGCTGCACAGGTTGCACTATGCCAGGCTCTGTTCTCAAACTGCAGCAGAGGCATGAGAGCATTTGAAACCTGGGCCATTTCTAGCTATTGAGAAGACCAGGGGCTAAGTCAGGGTGACCTGGGGCATGCCTTTTTCTTTTTTTTTCCAAGGAAGATTGGAATCAGGGCTAGGCTTAAAGTACTCGGGGCTGTAGCCCTGAGTGGTCGGACCTCACAACGCCCAAGGTTTAAATCCTGGCCCGCAGACGGAAATGTTAATGTTTTCTTTGATAATTTAATCATAGGAATGTCCCTGACTCACGCATTTCCTTTTGCCATTCCAGTTGCATTAACTTTGTTGTGCTGGGTTTGTGTAATCTCTCCAACCTTATTAGGCTATTCTATCTACCTTTGGAATAAGACTAAACTACGGAAGGCAGCTTTTGACGGATACCTATGGAAAATTTGTTTGGCTCTCAAATGCATCGAAGTACATACTCTGCATTGCTTCCCATGTCTGAAAAATGCACACTGTCCCATTAAACTGCGTGTCTTACAAGCCACTCGAGATGTTTGTGTAGCTCAGTATGACTCTAATGATTTGCTTCATTGTCTGTTTTTTTAATGTTTGTTTTCTTTGGAATGAAGATACCTCATATCTTTTACTGCTAGAAAGTTGTCCTTTTATATAATTCATAACTTTCGTAGGTTTAAACAGCCCTGATCAAAGGCACTTTAAATGCAATCTGACTGTCCACGTTATATTCAGAAAGGCGATTGTTATGCCAAGTGTAAATAAAGTTTCTGAAGAGTGTGAGATGAGATGAAGCGTGTGGTCTCCGTGGGGGGTGAAGTGGGGATTTCTCGTTCTGACCTCGTCGGGCCCCAGTGATTTGGGAATAACAGGGAGCCAGCCCCCCCCCCCATATACATGCACATGACATACATAGACATACAAAGTTTTCTCTCCCCTCCTCTAATAAAGTCATTATGCTGTTCTTTGGTACTGTACACAGAAGTAATCCAAGAGTAATTGTTAAATGCTCCAATCATTTAAAAAGTTTAGTTTGCCATTTAAAATGGTGACTTTTACCCTGTGTTTATCCGTTCAATGATTTTTTTTTCCCCATTAAGATGTTTTTGTTAGCAAAATGACTAAATTATTGCCATTGTGGTTACTTATATGTCAGATGTATGAGGCAGTTCCTCTCAGTGACTTGCTCTCCGTTTGTCAAAGACATTCATGTGCATGCTTGATGATGATTTAAATTCCGTGTGAAAACAGACCAGCTTCCTGCTTAACAACATGTTGAATAAAGCCAGATGAAACGGGACCTTGTTGCCTTTCATGTGCCGTATTTCAATGCTGCTGTATTTGGCTGAGCAGTAAGCAGTCTGCTGCAATAGGCCTAATTGAGAGACTTCTTGCAGCCTACTGTAGGGGGATGGATCCAGCCTCTGTGTGCGGGGGCTCTGTGGCTTGTCCTTCCTGTCTGTCTGACAGCGTGATGCTGGACCCGGTCTCTGTGTGCCGGGACTCTGTGGCTTCTCATTCCTGTCTGTCTGACAGCGTGATGCTGGACCCGGTCTCTGTGTGCCGTGACTCTGTGGCTTCTCATTCCTGTCTGTCTGACAGCGTGATGCTGGGCCCGGTCTCTGTGTGCCGGGACTCTGTGGCTTCTCATTCCTGTCTGTCTGACAGCGTGATGCTGGGCCTGGTCTCTGTGTGCCGAGACTCTGTGGCTTCTCATTCCTGTCTGTCTGACAGCGTGATGCTGGGCCTGGTCTCTGTGTGCCGGGACTCTGTGGCTTCTCATTCCTGTCTGCCTGACAGCGTGATGCTGGGCCCGGTCTCTGTGTGCCGGGACTCTGTGGCTTGTAATACACTTTAGAAGTAAGCACATAATTAAGTTCCTTGTACCATGTACACATGACAATAAAACTCTGAAACTTAAGATGTTAATCTTTAATCTTTTTAGAAGTTCTTGGAGTATTTTTACAAGCAAGCTTCTTAAAAATGCCACATTAAAACATGATATAAAACATCCACGCATGCCATCGTCTCCATATTTTCACGTCTGATTTACCTGGGAATCTGCGGGGCTGTTCTGTCATAACATCATGGTGTTGAGGTCTGTTTGACACATACCACATGCTGGGGTTCGAAACGTTCTGGAATGTAGGGAAAATTTCCAAGATGCTTAAAAGCCATTACGCCTGTTTTGATTGTCGAAAATATAGCCGTGAAGGCTATAAGGTTGCAAATCAGCGGCTGGGTAATTTAACTGATGGACTCTAAGTATTGCATTAAATTGATTACACTCAGAAATGAATACTGTTAATGATAGTATTTTGTTAGAACATTGTTTTTCCTTTCCAGCATGAGTGGTTTGACCCAGTCAATGTCGAATTGATGCTGAGATTTTGCAATCTTAAATACGTCACGTTGTTTCCATATAATCTGTTGTTTGCTACATTATTTGTTCCTCTGTGAAATTGCGGTAATGGAGACACTTAGTGTAAAATAAAACTATGGAAAGTCCGACTGAGTGCTGTAACATCTAACATCTCGATAAACCTGGCAGCACCCTTGCCATAATTTCTGATCGGTTTTGTGTAAAATCTTTCTTTAATTGATCCTTATCTTTCAACACTTGCATCATTATGTTTCGTTGTCCCAAATTCATTTACTTGATGCTGAAATGCCGTCATTGTAGACACCTGCAGTTTATGGGCAAACGGGGTTTCCACGTCCTTGCTATAGCTTCACCTCCCGTAGTGATCCTGAAATATAACGTGTCACTAGGAGGCAGCTTTAGCTTAGTGTCACTGCTTGTGATTACACTGAAATAAATCAGCTTCATGAGTCACTGTCGGAATCAGTTCTATCAGAAAGTTGTGCTTGTGTGTCTCCGTCGTGTGTGAGCACTTACCCCTGTCCTTTGTGTACAACTCGCTGAATGGGGTCTGGGGGTGGCCAGTAACTCGGCCATACATCCAAGCCCCCCCCCCCCCAATTGTAATTGATGTGAACCTCACTCATATACGTTATTGCACTTGGATTTGTCACTCATTAATCATGTGACCTTCAGCAGTGCAGTTAATGGCCTTGGAGGAGCAGATCGCCAGAGATAGCTGGAGCTGTGGAACTCAATGGTCTCCCTGAGGGTCTGGACATTTTTTTTTCTGGGGCTGACTGCTTAGGTCCTGTTTGTGCTGTGTCTTCTAATGGCCCGTCACCACCACTGTGTCAGGCTGGGCTGCAGTCCGCCTTTCTGACACCTATACAGTATAACTTTATGATTCCAGACAGATCAGGCAGCGGGGGCTGATGTGAATTTTAAAATACACATAAATGCCAGCTCATTTCAATTCACGTTTAACCTTTTTTTCTTTGGGCAAAGCAGGTTAATGAATTAGAGAAGTAGTCCTACGTCAGTATACCTATTATATCTGTGTTCTCCCAAACCAATAAAACGTCTTGATGTTAAAAGGGGTAGATTTTGTTTACCTATACATCAGTTTCTGACAGAGACTACTGATCCAAAACCCACAGTTTCATTCAGACAGAGCAGGACTCAGCAGTCAGTGCACAAAACCACTGAAAATGGTGCTTCTGCAATCTGTTACATTGTGTTTCAGTTTTCTGTATTGATGCAGAATATTTAAATCTTGCATCAAGGCTGAATTTTGACTCAAATGTCAGTTTTTCACTGCGAAATTTGCTGATGCGTTCACTATGTTTTTTTTTTTTTGAATCATAGGCAGTTAACCAACATCAGGTGATTGTCAGTAGAAAAAACTGGACTTGAATTAATGATATTGGTGCCAGTCCATCCGTCTAGCGGCTCGGCCCTGGTTGACGCCTGTGTGCACCGTCTCCGGCTGGGTGCGGTTTCCGACGGGCCCGTGGCCTCGAGTGCCCTCAGCACCCTTTGGTGGCCTGTGGGAAGTGAAAGCAGCAGCTCTGCCTTCCTGGGGCCGAGGCGAACTACTGCGGACAGGGGCGCTGCGTCTGGACGTGAGCGAATGGGAGGCCATTTAGTCATTACCGGCTCTTCGGGCTCCACGTCGCTGGAGAAACACGGTCAGGTCCTGAGGCACGATACTGGGGAGATGTCAGATGTGAAGGCGTCACAGTCTCATATCGGAATGAGTTGCATGCTGCCTGCTTCATGAACGCCCCCCCTTCTCCATCCCACTGTCTCCTGGCTTCCTCCATACCTCTCCCTCTCTTTCAAGTGTGGGCATGATTAATATTTTCTGCTATCCCGTAACCATGGCAATGAGGTCAGCGCTTACGATACTTCATTTAATCTTTCCGCTGCTTTTGTTCCCATCTCCTGCATCCGGACAATGAGAGCCCTCAGCTGATGACTCCTAACCCCTGTTGTTTTCGATTACCCTCTTCCCTCCTTCTCTTTACCCTCCATTTTTCTTTTATCCCTTCCTTTCTCTCCCTTCTGCAATTTACATTCACTTATATCTTCCCGCTCTGCCCCTCTTTGTTCCCTTTTGTCCCTAATTCTGACCCTTATTTTTGTTTATCTTTTCCTTTTTTCATCTTCCTGGCGCCATGTTTTCTTTTTCCTATTTTTTCGTCCATCCCCCCCCCCCGATATTGTGCTTTTGCCTCGCGTTTTCGAAGGCCCCCGCTGTGATTGGAATTAGACAACTCGGGGGCAGTTTAATGCACTAATAATGCTACTCGTCATATCTTTCCCTTCCTAATCTCCTAGTCTTCCGTAACCCCGCCCCCCAGCCCGGTCACCTCTCCCCATGCATTTACATACTCTCATGCGATTGTTAAATTGATTTCAAACTACTTTGAATCAAGTGGTAGGATAAACGGCCTGGAACCCCGGAAGCATCGCTACAGAAAGTGAGACGCTGCCCAGAGGCACACTCCAGGCAGGTGTTCTCATTAATGGACAGCCATTTGGGCCTCTTCTCATCGGGAGCGGAGGGCCTATCCGTATCCGCATTCTGCCGATCGGCATCCATAAACACGCGCGGCGCGGCTTTGTTCCGGGGAACGCCGGGGCTAATCCGGGACGAGAGGGTATTCAGAGCCGCAGGAAAAGCAGCGACACTCGTCTGAACGGGTACAAAGAGGTGGATCTCGCCTGCGTGGAAAACAGGGGCGTCGTTCCCATTCAAAAGTGCGAAACAAAGCTGATCCACTTCCCCAAAGAGAGCGTGTTTTAAGGTTTTCATTTTCGTATCTTTATACCTAGAGTGTTCCAATGAATAATTAATGTCTAAGAATCATTTTGAGCAATTGTTATTATTATTAAATCCATCCGTCCGTATCCCTTACCCAGTACAGGGTCTCAGTGATTATTATTGCTCTTATTATTTTTGGTAGTAGTAGGAGCTGCAGAAATATTTTCTCTTTTTTTATGTAAAGCAACATTTATTGAATTTCTCATTGGGTTATGTTACACCATGTTTTCTAAAAATATTTTAGAATAAAGTACATAGGATTATTTGTTTAAACTTTTCAGATATTGAAGATGAAGATCTGACATACCGGGAGTCAAACTATTTTTAAAATACTTTTTCAAAGGAAAAGTATCTGGATTTAAGCCACAAACACTTTCTGTTTCTGCCAGTGGAATGTGGCTGACTCTGCAATTTATGTGAATATGTGAATACCGTGAATAACGTGCTGATATTAGGGAAGAAAATCAAGGGGTTGAAAGGAAATGTACTGGATCCGATTGCACAAACACATAAAGCGGCCCTTAGTGGTTTTGTACGTTTTGATGTGACATTCTATCAATAACCTCACAGGGAAAATTAGACAGGTTTGCTGTCAGGTTTAAATCACCGGGGAGACCACAGAGCTGACAAGCATGTAGACTGGGAGAGCCAAGCAGGTTCTAGGAGGTCTTCTGTGTGGCCAGGAAATGTTGTGCCTCAGTGGATTTCTAACCAGAGGGTCCACATTGCAGGGAGTAAGGGGGAGACTTAGCACAATTTGTGCTTAAGACCAGCTTTTATGACAACATTACTCCAGAGGTAATGTTTGGCCCACATTGTCCTGTAAGATTCACCTTAGCAATTATTTAATGTCTAAATTCAATCACCTTTCAGAATGACCAAACCATTTGCTTGATATTTGTGAAATCTAGCTGGACAAACTTTAGGAATTAATTTTTAAGGCATAACAAAGAAAATTACAGAAAAAGTCAAGAGAATTATTTTCTTATTATTATTCTTATTCTTATTATTGTTTTCTTTTTCAACCTTTACCCAGCAGCTGCATCTCTCCAGTGAAGTTTATTTGCTGATGTGCTGTGGATTTGTTTATACATTTTATTTCTTTTTGGTAAAATTACAGGTCAGTTAACCAAAGCACTTCATTCATTTTTCCTTATGTGTCAGGTTTAAACTCCTTCGGTTTATCGTTTCAGAATATTTTATGAGGTTTGTGACAATTGTGATATGTACTGTATATGTATACATTTTAAATTATAAGCTGATAGTGTTAGAAAGTAAAACTGCATTTTTCAGGAATCTGAGATTTCTCATCAGGGGTGGGAGCAGCTTTGAATCGTAAATGGGACCTTGGAATTTCACTGAAAGGTTTAAGTGTCCCAGCTCCCTGGCTTCTACACATTTTTAAAATTGTGATCAATTTCCAGAGGAGGAAAATACTTCATAAATAAAAGAAAAATCTGTTGTCATTCAGAAGAGAGGGCAGGCAAATTTGCACCTTTAACATTTTCGGAAATGTTCTACTTGAAACGTTAATAATGGAATTAACCGACGCACTAAAAGTGAAACACAATATTAAAAATATAGAATGTAACCCCACCACGCTTAACAATCTCACCCTTCCGCTGCGGGACATTGCCATCAAATCGGACACCCATTGCAATGAACGAGTCGCAAACAGGGTAATCGGCGCATGTCTGTGTGTCAACTGGTGGCATATCACACAAGTAGGTCCCAGAGGAGCCACCAGGTGCTCGTGCTGCCCGCCGGCGCCCCCTATCTGTGACAGGCAGGTGCAGGCAGCAACACGTGTGCCCGTGATCGCAGACCTGCCAGCTCTATTTGGCAGCTTGCCGGCAGTTAAAGAGCTCCTTGTGCCAAGGGACTGTGTTTGGGGTGGGTGGAGAGCGGGGGGGGGGGTTATTTGCATACCCATAGATGTAAAATAGATAGAGAGTAATTTGAGGCCATTTCTCCTTTTGTTCCGTATCACAGCGGACTTGGCTCAGCACGCAGAAGAGAGGCTATAGGAATTTAAGTGTGAGCATGTGCCAGGCCAGAAAACATGGGTCCCGCTGAGGCTCCAGCAGGCCGGCACAGCACAGGGTCAGGTCGTCCGTGTCAGGAGCTGTGCCTGGGAACTCAATTTACCCCCGGCCTTTCCCCGCTTAATTAATTGACAAATCTTTTTTTTTTTTTTTTTAATTTTGTTTTTTTTTATGTGACATTCATTTTTTAATTCCGGCAGCCTTATTGGAATCCATTCTACCATGATATTACTTTCTTGCAGAATATTTTTTGATGAGTTAAAAAAAAAAAAACTCTGTTAAAAAAAAAATAAAAAAATAGGTGAGTCAGCTAACGTCTCCACCAGGTGGCTGTGGACCTCAAGCCCCTGGGAATCTCTGAGGCCCACACTGCTTCCTGAGCAGTGCCCAGGGCTCAGGCAGCCACAGAAACAGGGGACACCGTCACGCTGTGGGGAAAAAAGCAGCAAAGCATTACATCATTTTGTTATCTCATCATAATGGAGTTTTAAAGAGATATCATGCCAGATATTTTCAGTCTGAATTGAGTGAGTTACTGTATTATTTGAATTCTGACTTCTAGTGATTTTGGTTTGCTGTTTTAGTGGGTCTAAAAATATTATTATAATACTTTAATAAAATGTTTGAGTCACCAAATCCTCATAGTTGTCTGACAGCTGATTTTATAGGGTTTATGCTCTGTTTATGTATCTGTTGGTGGGATAGTGTTAATGTGAAAAAGGCCAGTCCCTCCACAAGGCCGGTTAGCTGTTTAGTGTAGCCTTGGTCCTGATATTATCGGTCAGGCAGTATAATCTGATCACTTAATTTGATACTACCTTCACAGCACTGGTGCATTTGAATGTATATTTATGTTTAAGGTCTGTCTTAATTGATTTTTTTTTCTGTGTCCTTCAGGTTTTAGAAGAATCCAGCAGCTTCGTGGAGACAGTGGGTAAGTGTTGGCACTAAGAGCAGTGGAGGGCTATGCGCATCTCTCTGGTTGTCTTGCTTGTTTACTTTCTAAAAGTATTTCTCTTATTTCTCAGAAATAATTTGGGGGAATAATACAAAGGACCTTTTAGTCCTCATGCATGGAATTTTGTGTTTTAACATTAAGCTTTGAAGATACTTTAACATTTATAATCAACTGCCTGACCAAATGACTAAAACGTTGTTATATGAAATGTGATTTTAGCAGTTAACCATTTTACCACTGAAGGCAGATTGTTTGCATTGATCATTTACTCAAGGGTCACAGCTGTTCTTAGTTGGTGCTTTGCCTTCGCAGTATTGCCTTTTTATGCTGGACTCTGCGGGTGGTATCCTATGAAGTCTTAAAGGGATCTGAAAAAGGCAGTCTTTTGAGCTTGATCATTTTGCGGTGCTTTTTGAGTTATGAATTCAGACATGTATAGCTGGGGTGCTGTGCTATAGCACTTTGTTCCCAATTGTCGCCATCCTGCATCTTCATACCGGAGAGACAGAGTCCTCTCCTTATCACTCGTCGACTTTACCTTGAACTTGGCTGCTTAAACGAGGGCCAAGAGGTCAGAGGATAGCCAGTATGTCAGGCCAAGCTGGTTGCAGAGATTAGAAGACAGGGGTCAATTTCAGTGGCCAAGGGTGCAGCCTTAGGTGGAGCCATTAACAAGATCTGATGTCTACATGTAAACTGTGTACGGATGCTGGTGGCCCTGACCTTTGCTCCCTCCACTGCGCTGCTCTCTGTCCAGCAGCCAGGCCTAATCTTACTCTTAATGGGTTGACAATAGAGTTGAGTATTGATCACTAGTCTGGGACAGTTCCTCTCAGGCATTCTACTGGTTTCCAGAGGGTCACTGGTAGGACAGCTTAGTCATCCCTCCCACCAAGGATTTCCCAGGCTCCCAGAAAGCCTTCATTCTCACCATCAATGACTCTAAAGCTAACCCACGCCTAACTGCCAAAACATCCTCTTTTCACATTTGGAAAAGTGTCGCGCATTAAACGTTAGCATACTTTATTCAAAGCGTCACTATATGTTGCCTCCGTCCCTTTTAAGAGTTGAATAAACACAGGCCTCATACAGCTGTTCCAGAAAATGCTCTTGCCCAGCCTCTGGAGACCCAATTCGGGGCCTTCGGATCCACCCTCCACACCCCCGAAGTCAAATGTTGACAGGCTTATGGTGAGCAGGCCAGTCTCTGGGAGGTGACGGAAGCCTGTGTGCCTGGCGGCTGTCTGCCTTACAGCTGCTGGCAGGTAGAGCGGGGAGGGAGCCAGGGTTAGATGCACACCCTGCAAGTGATTGACTGCCAGCGAGGACAAGTGCAACTGTGTAGCCAAGTGATGAAAGCGACTGACGTCAGTTTTGCTGGGCAAGCAAAGCTGGCCTGAATGTGTCAATGTTGAGCTGAATGTGTCCCTACTGAAAGTCCCCATTCTAAAGGTATACATATGGAAGGTTCCCAGGTTGAAGATATGCTTGTGTGTCTGGGTATCCAAGCTAAAGGTGCATGCTAAAGGTGTCCAAGCTGAAGGCCTCCACACTGCGGAACGTGGATGTTGTCCGTACTAAACATAGTCATGTAGAAGGTATGTTTTCTAAAGGTGATGGTTTTAAAGTGTCCATGCTGAATATTCCCATGCTAACAGGGTGCTGCCAGGGTCTATTTTCAAGGTGCTCAGGAGAAAGGTGTTCATGTTGATGCTGTTCATTTTGAAGGTTATTTTGATAAATTTATCCATCCGGAAGGTTTCTCATGCTTTAGGTATTCATACTGAAGGTGTCCCCCATGAGATCTTACAGGCACAGATCGTTTTTTTAGCGAAATTTGAAAACATCAAGAACTGCTTTCATATATACATTGAAAGGAAATAGAACTTTATCTTTACGTAATCAAATGTGCAGTATTATAAGCAGCTTGGCTTTGCCTGAAATGGCTATGAATTTTGGGATCTGGGTGTGCAGAGACTTTTTGTCATGCTCATTCGTTAGCATCAAAACATGTGCATCTTTATAGAATAATTAATGTTGACACCAACTTTTTTTAAGTTGACTGTTACAGTCATATTTGCATCTTTTATTTGTTTTATGTGTAAGGTGAACAGTTTGGCCCAGATTTTCTCGATATATATGTGACATACTTTTGATCCCCTTCTTTGGAGCGAAGTTGGCAGCACGTTGGTTCTGCAGTTACATCAGGCCAGGAGCAAAATAAATTCCTGAAAGCCTTCAGATAAAGTGGCAGCATTGTGGAGAGGGTTACAAAGCAATTTATATAGTTCTGTGACTCCCCGAACAACAGTCAGAGGCTTGTCATCCCACATGGAGAAGGTTTGGGACAGTAGTGAATCCTCACAAGCCTGACAGTCCTGCCGAAATCTCCCTGAGAAAAAGGCAAAAACTGTCAAGGAAGTCAACAACATCCTGGATCTGCATTCTGCTCTTGCCTCTCGGAAGCTTAGTGTTCATGCCTCTCCTATCAGAAAGGGACACCAGGTGGAAACCTCTGTTCACTAAGAAGAACATCAGTGCTAGTCTCGACCCGCCAAGAACCAGTTCTTGTTGAAGATCACTCATGAAAATGTGAAGATGCTTGTGCTTTGGATCATAACAGAATCTCCATCAGGGATCAAAGACCTAACTAACTAACTCTATCTATCTATCTATCTATCTCTCTATCTGTCTGTCTGTGTGTCTGTTTGTCTATCTATACATCCAGGATTATTGCAGACTAGCATGGTCAGGGTCCAGACATAAAACCATTAAGGTTTGTAGTGATTTAAGTGCGTAAATCGACAAATGTCTTCAGTCAAAACACTTTAGCACAGAGTAATTAGGCGTGAATGGCTAAATTCCTCTCTGATGCTTTGGAGTATGTCTCCTTCGATTAGGATTGGGGGCAGAAATAAGCAGACGCCTGCAAAAATTCTGGCAGGCCGTGGTACCTGTATGGATAGGTATCTGTGTAGGCATATGGGTTTTCTGTCGATGTGGATGTTGATCTGCGGTTACCCAGAGCCGGTGGAGGAGGACTTGGGGGAGCCTGTGGTGTTAGACGGGGACGAAGCTGAGGCAGTGCTGTGCTGGGGATGCAGGCCGCTCTTCAATCAGCAGGGCTGGGCGGAGCTATCTGGCCGGCAGCAGTCATCAAGCTCCCATCAACACCTCCATTAGCCGCGTGCTGGCCCGGCCTGGTGCTCACCTCCCGTGAATGCCAATAAGGAGGAGTGCAGCACGTGACTGACACACACACACAGACATTCACACAGTCTGGCGCACGCGATGAGAGTTGCTAACAGGACACGCACACACGTCGGCTGCAAGGCTGACATTGGCTGACAGAGACACAAAGCGCGCTGCAGGTACTGTGACGTCGACGCAGTCACGTGGCGGCGATGCAGGTGGCCCGCTAATTAGCTGCCCGGACGGCTACGGCGGTTGTGGGTAGGAGAAGGTCGTTTTGCCGTCTGCTTCGGTGGAAACGCAGCGATACGAATGGACAGTGGCAGTGTCAAGGATCAGTCTGTATCCTTGGCAAAAGACCCTTAGTCTCCTGTGTGTGATAGCAACGTAATAATCAACACAATAGGAATAAGAACCCGCAGAGGACGCAGGGCGCAGCTGCCACATGCTAAGTCCACGGCGGCCGGCTGGAGCGCCTCAGCTGGCCGACCGGCACTAAGGTAAACAAGGAGGGGCGCCCCTGTGCCGCGAGCGGCGCGTACGTGCCGGGCAGTCCGCACCGCGCCATTATACAGCTCTGGGCAAATACATGCTGGGAAAATGTTTTCAGGTGCGTTGCCGCGGCAGGTCCCGCGATGGGAGACGTCCTGCCAAAACCAGCGGCTTCTGCACGGCAGCTTCTGGGGCCGGGGGGCTGGGGGGGTGGGGCGCGGGCAGCCTGCATCAGCCTGCCTCTCCCATTAAGGCTAAATGTCACCCGGTCTCACTTTACAGCTGATTTAATAAAATCATCTTAGCTGTTTTCCTCTTTTTTTCTCTTCTTTTTTGCTTTTTCTTCTTGTTCGTTATTTCAGAATGCTCTTAATTCATTAATGCATTTCCTTTGGCATGGGAAGGCTTAATAGGCAACTTCTAACGAGGGAGAAAAAGATTAGAAGTTAGTGGAGAGAGAATGTACAACCACAGCATGTGTGAGTCTTTTATTTGTACGGGGGAGGGAATGAAC
>JAODKM010000020.1:2002717-2022906 GCA_026780845.1 Petrocephalus sullivani | reverse complement strand
CCTTCAGAGCTCGGGGTTACAGTTTTTAAACTGACAGACCAAACACTTTCTCTTGCCCCCCCCCCCCCCCCCCACC
Source organism: Petrocephalus sullivani (assembly GCA_026780845.1). Lineage (NCBI taxonomy): Eukaryota > Metazoa > Chordata > Actinopteri > Osteoglossiformes > Mormyridae > Petrocephalus > Petrocephalus sullivani. Next base: position 2,022,830 of record JAODKM010000020.1, on the reverse strand, counting down.
TCCATTCAGTAAATAGTTTTATGCATGCGGAAGGAGACCGTGGCTGACTGGCTGCGAGTCTGACGGTTCTTTCTTCGCAGAGTGCGAGGTGCGAAGCAGGCGCGGTGACAGGTAAAAAGGCGGGTAATGAGGCTAGCGGCACACCGGGGCCCTTTCATGTGACGCCGGGGGCCCTGCCTGGGCACGGGGCTTGTTTACCGCGCGCCGTCATCAGCCGGAGAGGGCCGACCTCGCCTCACCTGCTTAAAACGCGTTTTGCTGCAGTTTAACTGAGCAGGGCTGCCAGCCACTGTGGCGGGCAGCGTCCCGGGCGCCATAATCCGGAGGTGAAAGAGTTAAGTCTTCCGCTCCCACGGGGGGGCCGTGCGACTCGATGATGTCACCATGTGTTATTGTAACTGATCTGTTTGATCAGCCCACTTACTCTCCACATATTTGCGTCCTCTCTTTAGCTCTCTCCCCTGCGCGCTCCCTCTCTGTCTTTTGCTCTCCTACAAGGCAAACTTGTTATTTTTTCATACAAGGTTCCTTAATTAAGTTTGACATAAGCAGAAGGATTTAATATGTGGTTCGGGAGGGGGGAAAGGGACTCTGTTTGGATCGAAAAACCAGCTGTGAAGCAGGACCCGATTTCGACATTTGGAGCGGGGAGGTTTTGGGAATGGTGCCGAGACGGGGCCGTGTGTTTGAGCAGCTCTGGGATCTGGGCTCTCCACGGCCCCAGTGCAGCCGTGAGACTCCCTCTAACCAAGCCTCAAGTAGCACTCGTACATGAGACTGCAGCTCATCAAGCCTTAAAACATGAAAAAGGCCGAGCACTATTTAAACACCACCTCCGCAGTCAGTGTGAGAGTCAAATACACGCAGATCTCATCTGCAAGGGCTCCTTCTCAGAACGTGATAGACTGAGTTTTGATGAGTGTTGCTTTTCAGTAACATTATCCATGACTACAGCAGAAATTTACTACTGTAGGTAATAGTCACATTATGAGAGAGTACAGTGCAAGTAATACACCACTGATGGTTACTGCAGAGATGATATATTATTGGGCAGTACTATCGACATACTAGTGTAAAAAATGACACGAGTTTATTTATTGACAATTTTGTTACATATTCAGATATAATTTCTGCAGTGAAAGTAATGGGAATTGGCACATTCTAACCTCGGAAACTGCGTTCACCTACAGGACCATTTTCTGTTTATATGCTATACAAGGTCAAGGACAGGGAAGGTGATGGGTCTGGATGTTTAGAACACATATAGAAAGACCACGGGCACACCGAGAAATGCTCATATACGACACACAAATGTGAGCTGTGGAGGAGTGCGTCCAGTAGAGTTCCAGATTACTTCCATAAATGGTGGTGCTGAATACCTCTCATTATCCCTTTAGTGACACCTCTGATGCTTTTCTTGGGCTTGCAAACAGCCACCGGAGCAGAGCAGTGCAGAGTGAGCGGCAGATCTCAAACGCAGGCCTCCTTCACGCCACAAAAAGGGAACATTGACGCTCTAGAGAATCCTTTTTTTAAATGCTCTCATAGACTGCGGCGTTTTCGGTAACTCTAATCGTAATGAGTTAGAAAATCCTTCATCTGCAACAAAAAGGATTAGGAACGCAGAAACGGTCATTCCACTCAGAGGAATTGTGTTGGAAAGTCCCAGGGTGTAAAATTATCCCAGTAAAAAAAAAATCATAAATAAATAAAGCACCACAGGAAACAGGGTTTTTTACATGACTCAACTTATCTTTGGAAAACTGAGCGTGTTCTGGAAGTATGAAAGCGTGCTCCTAGATTAATTAAAGTTAAAAGAAAAACTTGAGGATTCTACTTAACTAATTAATGTCAAGCTAAAGAATAGTTTAAGTGTTACAACTACTGGTGCACCTAAATCTGTGTTTAAAGGATCCCTGATGTGTGGTATTGTTATCTAAAGTCTTAGGCTGCAAGTCAGTTATAGGCTGCTATTAAAAGAAATGTAATATAACACTATGAAAGAAAGTCCATTAAAAATCAAACCCTGGCCACCAGAGAGTAATCAGCGCGTCTGGGGTCATATAAATGGCACCGGCAGCCTTCATATCTTGTTTTAACAGTCTGACGTGTAAAAACATCTTAAATACCCCATACAGGTCAGTCTTGGAATTATTCTTCCCTTACTGCACATTACGTTCCCGCTCTGATCTCCGTGCAGACAGAAAGCCTAATAGAGGACCTCATTTGAAGCCCACCTTCGGTGAACAAGGTTCCAGGAACTGCTATAATGTCTAACCAAGGATAAATCAATCAAGGTTATATTCAGTTACATTACCCATGTTTATTTGTTGCTATATAAAACCTTTTGTGATTAAAGTTGACTGTGAAGTTATGCAGCGGATCTTTTTCACTGTAGTGCGTTTATTCCACAACACAAAGGAAGTCACCCTTCAGTTAATTGCCCTTTGCCGATCGCAGTAGGTTGGCTGATCTCAGCAACATCCAGAGCAGACGCTCCCTTGGAGAGAGATGTTGTCCTTTGGGTTGCACCAGAGGCAAAGCAGATGCCTTCACGCCCGCTGGCCGCCGACCTGCTGCGAATCTTGCTCTGATTCAAGAAGAGTTCCCCGATTAGGACATCCTAGCTCGGCGTTCCTAACAGGCCCTTGGGGAGATTCGCCATCTGTTCTTTTTTTCAGCGCAGTTGCTTGCTGGATGACTTTAGTGCAGTAAATATGAGGTGGTCTGGAGTCTCCTTTTACTGTGGCTCTCTCTTTTATGGTCACCTGTTTGGCATGGGACTTCAAAGGCCTTCTGTGAAGCTCTCTGGGTTTCTCTAAGGACAAGGAAAAAATGGCATAATGCTTGCAAGGTGGCTATAACTCTGGTAAAGCTAGGTGAAAGGTATCACTGTATTCCACATGTTTGTTTTATCTATTGTATTTAATAAAATATTAAATCAGACCTGCAGTTCATACAACCTCAAAAACTATTGGTAATAAGACGTAGTGTTTTGGAGCAGATATACACTGCGTGCAGAATTATTAAGCAAGTGTGTATTTTGCTTGTATCTTCTCTTCTGACCAATAGTTTTGTCCAGATTCAGTCCAGGCTAAAAAAGGACCTTACAGAGAGGGGACAAAAAACTGGTGTAAACATGATCACCATACAATTGTTTGAGTGTTTTGTGGCCAACCGCCAAATAAGTTGTAAGGCGCATGTCTAGAGAAGACAAACTGGCTGCCACAGATGCGGGTCAAATTAAAAGGGAGACTCCTAGAAATTCTTTAGAATGATTTTTTTTTTCAAAATTGCAATGTGAACGGAATCTCCAGAACTAGTAGGTGCAGTGTGCTACTTGACATTGCTAAGGTCGCATAGCCCGAAACACGACCACCACTCAATAAGGCACACAAGCTAAAACCTTAAGAATGGACATGGACCTGTCTTGTTCTGTTGACAGATGAGATGAGAGCAGATGAATGGGCCCATGGATGGACACTTGGACACATGGATGGGCTGCATTTATCAGTGATGAACTTGTCAGACCTTTCCGACTTGCAGGTGGTGTAAGAATTATCTACAAAATCTACTGCCAATTTCTAGAAGATACCTTCTTCAAACACTGGTACCAGGAGAAGTCAGCAGCTTTCAGAACAGTCATGGTATTCATGCAGGACAATGCCCCTTCCCGTGCATAAAAGTATTTCATAGATTGGCCAAGAAAGGCTTGAAAGGTGATTGAATTGTTTATTACTTGGCCCCCTGACTTAACTCCCATTGAGAACTACTGGGGCTTACTAAAATATGAGGTTTACAAAGGTAGCAAGCAGCACACTTCTCAGAGCAGCATCTAGGAGGTGGTCCTAGCTGCCTCAGCTAATACAGGATATGATCAAATCAAAAACTTGACTGGTTCAATGGACAAGAGGCGCATGATGGTCATTGAGAAGAAAGGCGGCTATATACTGGGCACAAAACTTGGTAAAGTGGCCTGTATAGAACAGTTGATAGTTTGTTAATCTAAAATCCACTTAGTTACTGATTGCCAAATCATTCTACACAGACAGAATTCTATCAAGTGCTTTTCTTTAGTTTTTGTTTGACAGACTAAGGTGACATTTTTTCTATTAATACATTTATTTGGATTCACTTTTATATTCATATTATATTAATTAACTCCAGGAATAGTACTTGCCTTCTGCACACAGTATATCCAGTGTCATTTTGTTACTTTTAACAAAAAGTACTTTTTCTTTGTTGTTAAATTCCTCTGATTTCTAATGTTGTTGTATCATTTTCAGTTCCTGCACACTGTGTGGACTGCTTTTGAGTCCTCTTAGTGACAGCAAACATGAGGTACTTGTAGATATTGAAGAAGGCAGGATTGCTGTTCTGTCTTCTCTTCACGCCATCCCTTAGTTTGAGGCTCGGTGTTAAACTCCACCTATTACCATGATTGATTTTCCATTAACCCTTTCAGGCCCGGGAGTGTCCACCCCGATGTAAGCATGAATCTGATTAATTGACCGCACATCAGTCAGCATTGCTTAGACTTTTGGGGAGGTTTCTAGTGGTTGTGTACCGATCTGCCTAACAGGGTTCTGCATGCATGGCTGTATACTTTACACCAGGAATTTGTTTGTGTTGAATATACTTACGAACCACATTCCATAATGGCTTTGAAGCGAGATATTCCTGAATTTGCATGGTAGAATTGCTATATATGGTATCTCGATCCGTCATTAAGCATGTAGCCGTTTTTGTGCGTGTAAGTGTGAGAGGGAGTGTGTTTCATTGAAGCCAGTGAGTAAACACTTTATCTAAGCATGCCAGGCTTTTGACAGTCAGGCTCTGATATACAAAGGGCCCAAAGGGGGCTATAGAGCCCAGGGAATATGGAAGGTCAACACAGTTATGCCATCTTTCTAAAACGTTATTTCTCTGTGTTTCTCGGCAAATGGCCTACAGGCCCGCTTCTACTGCATTTAAATTACTGCTCTGGCCTGGACAATAATGGTTCAAGCATAACCCCATTGTATTCTTTGATAAACTCTGGAAAATCCATGGTATAGGCTCAGGAAAGCGCTATTAAAGGGTACAATTGGCTTGCAGATCTGCCGTGGCGATGTTTTTTGAGAGCACGGATCCTAAGCGTGGATTGTAAGGCCGCCTGACTGAGAGAGCCCGGCCTTATCTCTTGTAACAGGGTTTTGTTTGCAGGGCAGAGCAGGGAAGATTTCCCCTCTATGTCATAGCCTTTATTTAGGGCTCAGCAGAGGGACAATGGCGGACTAATCCCTCCTGATTCAGTATTAATATTCAAGCTGAAGAAATTGATTCAAGCCGGAGGGGAGTTTTGCAGGATGTGTCAAAACATCCAAACAAATAAAGAAAACAAAACGGAAGAGAATGCGGGCGCTCGGTCCCGATTCGCATGCGAGGGTGCATTCGGCCCGGCGCAGGCCTGCATATCAACGTCTCAGCACATTTCTCGTTAATCTTCATAATGATTTCCTTTCAAAAGGCAACAGGGGAAACAGCTGAAGAGGAGCATGATCTTCTGACTGTTCTCCTCACTAAGCTGGAGTTTGAGATGTATGCTTGAATATTTACAACGGAAAATAGCCGAGGTGAGAAAACAGTTGTGCTGAAAATCCCATTTCTTGCACATTGTGCATTATTGAGTGAATCTTTCCCTGATTTCAACGTTGTTGTTCTTCTTTTTATATATACAGAAGTAATCTGCTTCACAGATCTGTAACCACAAGGTGTTTCCCAGTAAATTGTATCAGCGGGTCACCTTGTTTAGCAGCAACACGATGACCATCAGCCACATGATGACCCGAGAGTGGCCATTTCCCCAGTATGTGCTGAGATTGTGCGGAGCTTTAAACTCTGATAAGGAGGCTACAAAAGACATATAAGCCAAGGTCAGGTTCCCCGGACAGCAATACGTTAGCCGGGAGGATGTTTACTGTTTTATTTTTACTAAGACAGAACCTCTATCGCCATGTTTCCTTCAAACCATTCTTTGTAAGGGCGCCATTGTTCCGTACCTTTGAATGGAAAATAAGACCCAGGTCTAGACAGGGAGACCAAACATACCGTTTGTGGGGAGCACTAGTGAGGAGCACCACGCTGTTGTCATGTGGTGTCCTTACAGAGGATGTACCTCAAAGCCTCTCCACGCCCTTTGCACTAGGCCCGATGTGTCCACGCTAAACAGTCACACCACTGCAGTTCACTGAACATTATTTTTTAGAAGAAATATGCTGAGGTGGAAAGTTCAGGTGCAGAAAGTAAAAATCCACACCAAGTTTTTGTTTCAGCCAGCCATTTGAGTATAATGAGTCGCAGTCACAGAGTACTCAGCTGATTGGCTGAAAGAAAATCTCGGTCTGGATTTGTACTTTCTGCACCTGAACTTTCCAGCTCTGCAAGTATGTCACTTTCCTTCATGACCCTGTCTGGGATAAGTGCTTTATAAGGTGAATGGGTAGAAGATGTGGTGTTCTTACTGGGATGATACCTTCACCCTGCTTCTGACCCTACCCTAGCAGCCGGAGTTTCACACAGAAAGAACAGCGTTAATATCACAGCCTCGATATTCTGTTTTGTCTGTACGTTACCCTGTTACTATACCCCACACACAACCACCTAGCCAGTACTTGGGTCCTTTGGTCGTTACGTTGATTTCTATGTAATAAGAAGTCACAGATTGGTGAAGATATACACTACCTTATGGTAGGTTTGCTGTGGTAGATATTATTTTAATCCTTGGAACTGGACTACACAAGCTAACCCTATTCGTTAACGCATTGATAGAAGTCTTAAAGAAGAGCTAATTTTGTTAAGGAGCATGAAATGCACAGCAACAGGTCTTCAGAATGCTCTGATATCCACGCTACCATCAAATCAACGCAGAATTGCTGGTATCATACTCTCAGCCAACTAAATAGGTACTGTAATATTAGAGTAATATCATATCAAAACCAGATGGGCGTCACACACACAGACCAGGGCAGTCTGCGCGTTTAAGCTTTCCCAGTATGGAGCATGTGTTGCTTCTTTATGTGCTGTTAGTGTACGTGCTCATGTAGGCAGTATGGAGTCGTCCCAGAGAAGCCTTTGCCGTTGGTTTACCGTACACTGCACCACGGGAAATGCCCGCGTGCGTCGTCAAGGTCTCCCTGCTGAACAAATACAGGGAGAAATGGGCGGAATCAGGAACAGGCACAAAGCGAATCACTATCCTGCATGCTATGATTAGCCTGTTTCGTATTATTTCTTCCTGCATCTGGTGGGGTAGATAGTTAAATATTTATCGTTTGACAGATGAATGCGCATCAGATGGTTTGCGTCTGTGATGTTCTGTTTTCCTGCTGTCGTTTCTGACGGTAGCCACCATTTTCGCCAAGTGCTACAAATCTGCATCGCTTCAGACATATTCTTTTATTTACGCTTTCCTGACTGATTATTTGAAGGCAGAAACTGATCCCGAATCAGCAACAGCCAATGCGCTTCCTTTGCTTACTCAAAGGCGCACAGCACTAGGGCTTATTCATTATTTAAAGGGGCAGTGCTAGTTGCTTATATGTGACTTTAATCACAGTGCCACGCCTGCACCTGGGGTCTGCCGTGGTGACGTCGCCTCTCCCAGGGCCGTGAGCGGGACGGACCCGCCGGGGGGGGGATCCGCCAGCTGGCGCCGCTTTGAGCACCCAGCAGTCTGGGTAACAGAGAGACGGCTGTCAGGTCATGTAGATGGATGAAGCGGCAGGGACCTGTGGGGGCCACTAATCCTGATTTGTAAAAGTATTGATTGTTGTTTCAGAGTCGCTGTCCTGTCCAGGGCGAGGGAGAGGCTGATAAAAGCAGATGGGGTCAACATGGTGATACTGTTGTTCCCAAGGGGAATGGGGCAGCCCACCGCCTTGCTGAGGATTTAGGATTTTGAGTAAAAGGTTGCGGAGAGGAAACATGGGTGTGAGGATGAGCTAAAGGTCAGCTCCGTGCTGGACAGATTCAGTTTCTTTACACTAGATGCCACTGATTGTCCTGCTTACTGTGGCCTTTATTGGTCATTTTAATTTATTTTAAAATTTTAAAGGTGTGAGTATCTAATGCAGGAAGATCAGGCATCACTAAGCAGGAGAGACAATACGAAATCCATGCATGGTGAACTGATATAAGGGCTACTGAGCCCAGTGGTGTACTGATGTAAGGGCTACTGGTCAGTGAGCCCAGTGGTGTACTGATGTAAGGGCTACTGGTCAGTGAGCCCAGTGGTGCACTGATGTAAGGGCTACTGGCTAGTGAGCCCAGTGGTGTACTGATGTAAGGGCTACTGGTCAGTGAGCCCAGTGGTGCACTGATGTAAGGGCTACTGACTAGTGAGCCCAGTGGTGTACTGATGTAAGGGCTACTGGTCAGTGAGCCCAGTGGTGTACTGATGTAAGGGCTACTGGCTGGTAGCCTCAGTAGTAAACTGATGAGTAGCAGGTGACCATTTTGTCATTTTGTGACCTGGGAGAGAAGGTCAGGCAGCCTAGAGAAGTCTATGAACTCAGGGCATTGTCCCTGTCCAATAATGAAGTGGTCAGCATTGGCTTTCTGTCACCCGGCAATTAGAGGGGCCAATACAGAGCTGTGAATGGATGGTCATCCTGCACTTAGAAAGCTCCAGTGAGCAATTAATGGCCATTATGTCTGTAATAATGTAAGCTGGTAATGACTGTGACCAAGACTTTTGTTATGGACTGCCAATGACCTTGCAAGTTACCAGGCCATGGAGGTGGAAGAGGATGCCCTCTGACTTCAGACTAGTGTGACCATTTGAATTGGACTTAACCGGGCCTTAGGGGGGTCCCAAACTTTGATCCTGCTGGGTTCTCTCTACCTTGTTGTGTTTCGGACCCTCATTCCCTCATTGCCTGGGTTATTCCGGGTGTTGGTGAGCTTCAGAGAACTCATTGAGATGTTCCGAGTAGAACTGCCCAGTGAAGCAGATCTGAAATTTTACATGCAAGAGTTACCAGAAGAAAGATTGTGTCAGTTAGTAACACCCAGGAAAAGCCCAGTTCTTGCAGTTTGAAGGCTGCCCAGGAAAGTGCATATGAGTAACCTCAGAGAACATTCTTTACCAGGTACTGAATTCTCAGGGAATGTTACAGGGGTGGCACCTGTTTACAATGCATTTACGTTTTGATATTCTGGTCATTACACATCAGCTCTTTAAATGGCACCATTATAACATGTTGGTGTATGTAGCGTGACTGCGTGGAAGCTCCTTTAGGTCCGAATTTGGGGCCCGACATTTAGCACTCAAACCTCCCAGACAATCTGGATGATCAGACCTTCATCTCCCTGCCTCTCCATTTTCCATATGTTCAGCCATCAGCCAGGGGTCAGCCGGGGATCAGCCGGGGCGGGGGGGGGGCGCCTGCAGCCCCACCTTCTGATTCGTGCTCCTTTACCGGGGTTACTTTTAACCACACTGCCTCCCCAAAGACTCATGACTTCATTCACTTTTTACTGTCTGTTGCTCCCCGTGGCTCTTGGGGTTGCTACAGAACTTACGTGACGACCAGAGAGTCACAGGTACTGCCGCTGGGCTGCCTTGCTCTGTCCCCCCCAGCTGCGCGGCCGAGTAGCCACCGCGATCGCAGGCCCCCTGCATTCCTCTGTCCGCTATTTAGTTGTCAGTGATTTGCTTAAGTGGAATTGACTTTTATCTGTAATCTGCTGTAAGGCTGCCACTGGCAATACAACCTCCCAATTCCTTACCTCTCTCTCTGCCTCTTGTCACTTTCAACACATTATTATTGGCAGCTGAGCCACCCGTGATCAATAGGGCCAGTTAGACATGGCCCACAGGCGTGCAGGGCTGTGGGGCGCAGTATTGATCTGGGCCTGCTCCCCCGTGGGCCTGTACCACCAAACAAGTGCTTGTACACACCGGGAGAATGTCTGCTTCCTGTCTGTGTGCTGCCCCGTGTGGCACGATGCCCAGTGTGGTGCCCGTACACACCGGGAGAATGTCTGCTTCCTGCCTGTGTGCTGCCCCGTGTGGCACGATGCCCAGTGTGGTGCCCGTACACACCGGGAGAATGTCTGCTTCCTGTCTGTGTGCTGCCCCGTGTGGCACGATGCCCAGTGTGGTGCCCGTACACACCGGGAGAATGTCTGCCTCTTCCTCTTTGTAGCACATCATCTAGCCAAAAGTAAGGTTTATTATGTGCTAAGGTACCAATTCTGGGTTTAGCTGCCATGAAGCTGTGAAGTACTATAACTGCAACTTTCACTTGTACAAAAATTAGACTGCAATGATTTTTCTTTCACGTTGAGACCTGATGTATTTCACAGGCCATAAATGAAATGGTGAGGAATGGATGTATTTAGAGTCAGTATTGATGCAAATGACGTTTCTGTAAACAAAGTACCAGGACGTTAAGTTATTTACTACATGTGGCCACTCGTTTAAACAACAGCCACCACTGTATAATGGTGGCTCTATCTTCTTTGTGGCGAAATGTAGGCGTCTTACTGCCAGCAGTGTATAGAGGGTGTTCCATTTTGCCATTATGCTAGGCTCCGTATTATCAGTACCGCAGCACTGAGAAGCGGCATGAAGCAGCGAGAACACTCCACCCCCTCCTACTTCCTGCACCGTATTCCCTGTAACAGGCAGGCCCTGGAAAAAGAATACCCCAACCCCATTCCAGTACCTCCCACCTCCTGCACCGTATTGCTTGTGATAGGCGGGGCCTGGAAAAAGAACAGCCGCCCCTCCCCCCAGGTCCACCTACCTCCCCTGCACCGTATTCCTTGTCATGGGCAGGGCTTGGTAGCAGAGCGCCCGCCCCCTTGTGTGCCTTTGCCAAGACCAGCCTAGATTGTTTTTGTTGCAGTTTGAAGTGTCGCTCCCGGGGGTTTCTCATTAACAAGTTAATAACCGCTCTTGGGAACAATTAAAGCTGGGCCTTAACTCTGTGCTAACCACAGACGTAAAACTAATCATGAAAATGTTGCCAAATAAGGGGGCTCAGTGGGACTGTACAGAGATGCCAGCTGTCTCCCGTCATTCACTTTTATTTATTTAACTAATGCCCCTCGCTTGCAGGACCGCTACTACATTTATGCCTTATATCTTTTTTCTTGAAGGAATATGTTGGGTAATTGAATAGATGTGCCCTGCTCTAAAAGGCTGATGTCTTATGGATATTCTTCAAAGCACGATATTATCGTTTTATACTTGTATCTGATAATATAATTAACACATCATCTCCCACAAATAATTACGTTAGGTGAGAATAATAATATTTAAGTGAATCTGAATTCAATTTGTTTTTCTTTTAATTTAATTTTTGTAACATCATATATATTTTAATTTCCCTAAAAAATTGATCTGCGATTTAGACGTACCTGGAATGAGCTGGTCCTCTTATTTCCATGAAAGGAGCTAATGAAAAGAGCAGGCCGCCTAGCTGGAAAGGTGCTGCCTGACGTCCCACAGGGGATTCGCTGCCGTCCTCTTCAGCTGAGCACTTAACTGAAATATCCAGCTGCTTACATTTTTTTTAATTGTAACTGAATTAAGTTAACATGACCAGCTAGGCAGCAAAATAATAATGACAATTAGGAAACAATCATGGAAATAATGTTCCGTAAATGAGCAGGGATTATTCTCGGGAGGATGCGGTCGGAAATGAGCCGCGTGCTCGGTGCTCACTGTTGCCGCGCAGGCCTTCTGTGCGTCTCACGGACACTGCTCTTTTCCAGGTTGTGCCTGTCACGCCGTGAGGCTCCCGGGGCCCGACGGAGGTCCCCCGGCACCTGTCACCCCTCACACCGCCTCCTGGGCCCAGCGTTTGGGGAATACAGCAGATTGCTGGCAGATGCTGATATTTTACTTACCGCAAAAGACTGGATCAGCTCTCCGCCACTTATGAATATTGAGCAGAGGTGTGATCGGCAGTCACAGCCCCTACTCACACCGAGCTGACACCCTGTCGGCTGTCCCACTTCGTAAAAAACGCAGAGAGGACTCAGCCCAAACCCCCATCAGGTAGGTCTTTGAATTCATGCCTTTCCCTGCCAGCCTGTGGACCCTTTGTGACCCTCGGCAAATGCCAGGGTGCCGTGGGACACAGTCCGGCTCCCTAAGTCTAAAAGAGCTTGCGCTATGTCCCCACTACGTAAGAGATTTGAAATAACTGCAGGTCATTTGATAGATAAGTGTTTATTCGAGGCTGTATGTCGAGTCCCAACCAGGGAGGGAGACTCTGAGGCCCGGTGAAACACAGGAGGGCCGTGACCTCATCCGCGGTAACCCTACAGAGGTCCCGGGCTGTTTTTCCAGACAGCGCCCTAAACCCTTTAAAGTTAAGGGAAGAACGGCCGAAACGCAGCCCTCCACGTACGGTGACCGTCTGCCAGTGCTACAAACTCAGCTGAGAGGCAAGAGTGTGTCATGTGACACAAAACATCCAATAGAATGAGAGACATTTGTGTAAGAAGGACAAGCGATTGTTTCCGTTCTGTACTTATTGACCTGTGTTAATGCTCTTTAGATGTAGCTTAAAGCACTTATTCTGTACACCAACGCAGGAGTAGAAAAAAGGAGGAGAAATGCATATTGCAAATGCAGAAATCAAAATAATACTATCTATTAAGCAGAAAATTATTTTATCAGCATCCCTTGTGATATTTATGCACGTTAACTGGAAAAAACATTTGTCCATGTTGCTGACTGGTGGCTTTTGGCCTCTGTGTGTGATGGGTGAGGATGGTAACGCGTAACACATAAGGCGATGGGCAGATTGTGCCAAACAGGCATGCATTTTTACCTTCAGGCTTAAAATAAAACACGAAATGGCACTTCTTGGTCATGCTACTTTAGTATAAATGACATTTATGAAATAAATGAAGTCAGATTAATAGCTTTCTTGATATATTTTTATTTGTAAGCAAGAAATATACGCAAATTTAATGAGATAAATACAACTGGAAAAATGTAAAACAATTTTAAAAAAAAAAATGTTTTTTTTATTGTTTTTTTTGTACAAGTTAGAAACCTCTAAGCATCACAAACAGAAATATGAGTCTTGGTTGTGCCCGTGAAAGAGCTCAGCTAGAATTATAATGTGTTTTGCGATACGTATCGGCAGCCTGAAGGGTCGACCGTCTCGAAGGGGGCGGAAGAGGCTGCAGACTGCGTGCCCGCTATTGGACACGGCACCGGCCCAAGGCCGGCTCAGCAGGACAGCCCCTGCATCGGCTGGGCGGCGCTATTTCCAAGCCCCGCGCCTTTGTACAGGCTCAACGTGTGATTTCATACATGAAAGGTGTAATTTGACAGGATGGCTGCAGCACATTTCAAATTCTAAATGCAGGGCAATCAATGCCACTCCCTGTAGTTGGGTGGGGGAACTCACTCTGGGATAAAATACAGAAACATACAGTAGCACAATTCCTGTTTTTATTTGCATGAATTATATGCGGATAACACGCTCCTAATCTTGCGTACTCAGGCTGTCCCATGTGGTCTGTTTGGTGGGATGAAATGGCTAAAAGCTCTGCGACCATGAAAGAGCATCACACCTGTGCTGAGATTAACTAGATCCTCACTGAAACACACAGCTTCACTCGTTGGGTGATAATACAACCATATTTTTTCATGAATAATTAAAATGGGCCGTAAACAGGGGGGTGAAGCTTCACTCCTATACACTATGAACCCCCCCCCACCACCCAGTGAAAAATTTTGCTGGACTCTTGTTGCCTGGGGTGATGGTTTCAGACTGGTAGGCAATGAGAACGGACATGACTAGCGGTTTAAAGAAGCAGTGATGATTTAGCCGCTCTGGGTTATGTGTGTTCTGGTTAGCTCCTGCACTTCCAGAGACTCGCATGTGTGCCCCCCCCCCCCGCAGTGTTAATGTACTGCTGGGCTGAATACCCCCTGTTAATGGTCTAACATTCTCACACCTGGCTGAGGAACAGACCCCCTAATCACATGGTTTATAGGCATGCAGCGCCCTGCGGCAGCCAGGCCCCGCCCCTTTCCCCATGCGCTAATTAAACAGCCGCTGGCCCCCGGGCCACTGGGCTTGACGAGACAGCCACTACTTACCCAGCTACCGGCAGTGCGAATAGCGGTCGCACTGTTGCTTGTAAAATCCTCACGTTGCGCGGCACAGCCACCGACCCCCGGCGCGTAGAGCGCCAAGTGTGTCGTTCCCGAAGACCCTCCCAGACGGTATCACCCGTGTGACACGACCCCAGCTGCGTGCCACAGGGGTGGATATGGCGTTTGGGCCGTGGTGGCAGTCCAGGCAGTTTGTGTGTGTGTGTGTGTGTGGCCCTGAGAGGGGAATTGATCCAGTGTGTGCCGATACTTACTGCACAGCAGGTTACACAGTCCAGCACGTGAAAGCGCCCTCAGTCTGGCCCAGCATAGCAGTGGTTTGCTATAAACTGCTATAGGTTCATCGTGTCATGAACGCAATTCATTCATATGTATTTATTTACCCACCTAAATGAGGTTATTGCACAAAGTGATTAAAATAATCATTCTTAAGTAATTCTGTTGGGGGGTTATACAAGCTATGTGGAATCAGGCCTTTGCTTCTGTTAAATCCGTTTGCAATCATTAATATACTGAAACGGTGATATTTCAACGGTCCAATGGCGTTTGGCAATATTCTTAATTTATGCTCATTTAAATTGCAGTGTAAGGTGAGTTTCATTATTCTATTAAAAACTATTTCATGTATAAGAAAAAAGCTTTTTACTTTATACCGCGCGTCAGCCAGGCTGTGTCCTGGAACATAAATTCTGGTACATTGACAACCAATATTTTATATCCACCAGTCTTCCGTCATGCTTATTCGGTACATGGCCGATTGCTTTACATAAAAATGCAAAAAAATTTGGTTATATATTTAAAAATTTAGTCGAATTTTTCAACGAATTGAAAACAAATAATCGGGTTTCCTTAACGTTAATTGCCACGTTGTATGTTTAAATAATTTAATTGTAACCATTGCAAAACCTAAATGTAGGTAATGTTTATATTTATGATGCACGTATTAAATGCTCTGCGATTTCTTTTTTTCCCATATATACGTTCGCATTATTACCTAAACATGTTTATTTATATATTTAAATATACTATTTGAAAAATAAAAGATTTTTGGATCGATAAAGTTATTATTAATTTGCATTATTAAAAAGCCTTGTAATGGAGCACCAAATCTCACAAGACAGAAACAGTTGTTTTTTGATTTTATTTGTAAATTATCCCTAATAATTGTATATATTTTTTCTCCTCATAAAATATTTCGATTGGAGAGATGTATCAGCCCTTATTTTCGCTCCTTTCATGTACAGAGCCATATAAACGGTACATTTTTGATTGTGAAAAACGTGTTCCTTCTAATAATTATTTTAAAATTAGATAATATCTGTGATAGGTGACCTGTGGTGGACTCCGGACGGGGATCCGAAGCGGCCGTCCTGCTGTCCTTCTGCAGATACCTCTAGCTGTCAGCCGTCATTGCTACTGACGGAAAGATAACGGGGTCTTACCTGCACAGCCGCGAAATTGCTTTCTGCTCTCAAATTATAGCAGTACACACTGGGATTTGATGCAGCCACATTTTAAAAAAATCTCATCTCGGCATTTGAAAGTTATTTGCAAGTGTATTGTTCACATTGGAACGCTTGATATAAAATGTAAGCACGGCACATTTGTTCTAAGAAGGAAGAAGATTTGAGCATCTCTCTGTCACACGCACACACACACGCACACACACACACAAACACAGACACACACATACATATCCCATTGCAGAAGGTCGTCTGTCTTACGTTACACAGGTCGTTATGGGGAGTCATTTCGAGCAGCTGACGACATGTCTTTGGGCTTCTCCACAAGCATGTGTTGCTGGGGTGCGTCGCAAAAACTGATCGACGGAACGGAGAGGTCCTCCAACTTTTTTCTAATGCGTGTGTATCTGTGTGTGTGTGACATTTCTTCCTTACACGCAGCAATTTTATTTTGAGTGCCTATTGTTTTCATTAAATGTTTCAGAACTTCTGAAGTGATTTGAAATGTAAGACATTTTTATGTCTGTCGCAACCACGACATCGGGACGTCTTCGCACAGTTCACGTGCGAATATGCAGACCGTTTTATCGGCTATTCTACTCTGGTGTATTCGTAAAGCGTGCACGAGAATAACTACTGTTTTGCTTAATAATATGTGAAATATGAAATAGTGAGTAATATGTCTTTGTATTTGCATTTCGGTAGAAAATTAAAGTGAACTTAAATCATAATTTAAAAACTTAATCACCTTCATTTTCTTTCGTTTTAAACGTAGTCATATGATTTTGTTTTGCCGCCCATAATATATAAAATACCCTTTTCCAGAGCAGATAGTTGTTTCAGTTGAAAAAAAAAAACAAAATCATAATAATGAAACAAGTGAATAACATATCATATATTTTATAGATTCTCCCTCAGTCCTTATGCGGGCTGGACGTCCTTTTCAAGAGGCGTTTTGGGTTTTTATAATAACAGTCTCGTTATATTATACAAGAAATACATCCACCCTAAAAAATATTTCATTTTATTAAATATTAAAATATAATACAGTTTATGTAATAGTATACCTAAATGCCACGGAAACAGTAAAATCAAATTGTCAGTAGCCTCCTCTATTTCCTCTGTCTGTGATAAACACTTTTCATAAGTGCTAAAATATATAACTATAACCGATTAACTCAGGTAAATAATGGAAAACATTTGTGTGTCGGTTTAAAAAAAAATCTGAATGTCCCCCAAAATAATTTTTATATATTTTTCTCTGTTTTATAAAGGTGAAAATCAGTCGTATAAAAATCCTAACTGCGGAAGGAACGTAAATGTTTGCTGAAAACTTATTTCATTTTATTAGAACCCTCTTCGGTGCGCAAAAAATCTTACCGATGATTAATTATGTTGAAATTTTTTTCATGTCAAACATGTCAAACAATGTAGGTTACCTTCAGTTAACAAAGTTGGTGGTAACTAAGGGATCACAACAAAGTCTTAGGTAACGGATTAACCTAATTAATTTTATACATGATTACGGCCAAATTTTATATATTTTTTATTGGAGACGATTGAGGATTGCTTATCTATATTATAATCGCCCCATAATATCAAAAACGGTATTATTTATTACAATTTAACGCCTAAACAAATCGCTTGTCAAAATTTGTCATCGGTTCTCCCGGTAACACAAAGAAGCCATACTCAGATGTCTCAGTCATTTTCTGCTGTGCAGTTGACTTAAGTTGAAACGTTATAGCGCTATTACTTTAATTGAGGTTTCAGATGCCGAAAGAGTAGGTTGCAGATTTGGGCTTTGCTTGAGTTTCTGCTTAATTGCTCGCCTCGGGAGGATTGCGCGTGGCTTCTGTGCACCGAAACTTGGTGTCTTATATGGTATTCAGTTTTAAGGAAGGAAGGAGCTTCCGACTATGGCATAGTAATCTGTTGTATGCATGTATGTTTCATGTATCCAGATCTTGGCGTCTTAACAGACAGAGGAGTGTGGGGCATAGAGCAAGCGGGTTAATCCCCGTGGTCAGAGTGAACGTAAGAGGGCGCTACCAGTGCACCTGGTGACGAGGTATCACACGAGTTTTGCCCCATCGTGAACGTGCACTAATCCTGATAATAGTGTGCCGAACATTAGTTGTTCTTTTAAAAAGAAAAAAACGTGCACAATAAGGGTCGCACTCAGCTTCTTCCTCAGACTCACGGCCGCGTCATGTTTGGTATAGTCTAAATATCAAATTTTCAACGTCACTTAATATTAATAAGAGCCCCGATTAATTGCAATTAAGAGTGAGGCGTTTAGTTTAACATCTGGTTCACATGACTGTTAAGACTTTTCTCTGTTAAGAGAAAGACATATACATATGCAGACGCCTACATCTGCTTCTTTGTGTAATGTTTTATGTCGTTCTCATTTGGAAATGGTTTGGAAAGGCTTGCTTGCATTAATTCTGTAGGTAAGCACAGAATTTCTACTTCGTTAAAACTAAAAATCTCATTACCCCTTCAGAGTTTAGAGAATTTGCTAGACTGCAGCTTTTATCTTGAAATTGGCTCGCCGTCTTTCGTTTACACAGAATTACACCTCGTTTTCTTTGGGATGGCTTGTGTTTGCATGAGACAAAGATAAAGTGACCAAGCCTGTGCAGACAGACTGACAGTCCCCCGTACAGTCGTGCAAACACGCGCGCACACACGGCTGCGCGCGCCCGCTTCTCCGTTACCGTGTACGCTCAGTGCCCAAACCCAGAATTATATAATTACAATAAACACGAAAACCGGACAGTGCAACCGGACCAGTGATTAGCGTCTGTTGCTCAAGGTTTGCATCATATGTATCGCACGACTGTTTATGAAATATGTATTTTAGCAAACTTCCACTCAGTTAAACTACCCCAGCCGGTACGGAGCCGGGGACAATTGTAAAAGAGCTTTGGACTTTGGCAAGTCACAGTTAATGGAATTTACATGCAGACGTTCTGTAGCGATACACACAGCGATGCACACATACTGTGGCACCGATTCGGTTAAATTTGAGACAAATTAATATATTCTATTTAGAAATAAACGAAGGAACTACGATTAAAATTTGATAAGGAAACTTTTCTTTCCTCCTTCCAGTAATACGCGGCCATTTTACGAGTTTGTGGTGCGGTAATGAGCGGTGCATGGCGAATATATTTAAACGTTATATATTGCACATCTGTAAATTTCACATACAAAACCACCTAGCACCGCCTCTTTGCGGGCGCCTGTCTTGCAGAGCGCTTCATTATCTCAGTAGAAGTCCTCTCATGCTCTGCTTTCTACATACTCATTTCCACAGTCTCCCTCACTGTTGAGAGAAGGAATATATCTCAAATCCTACAGACACCAGTGCCTATCTTACTGTTGTAACTGTGTGCACCGTTACGTTAAACTACCATACGCATTGTAACCGGGCATCTAGAAGGATACATATCAGATCAGCATCCCGTAACCTTTGCTCCCTCATCAAAATCCAATTTGATTGCAGGAAAGGGATTTTCTATACATGCTTTTTAAACCGTAAAGTTACACGTGATGAACAAAAGCACACCATTTTAGGGAAATGGAAAAAGATCCAGCTGCTAGTGAGCATTTCGAGGTTTATTTAGTATTGTTCAGTTTGAATTGTAGGTTTAATTCAATGTAATCCAAATGAAATTATACTTTCGATGACCGCCATTACCCGCGCTTTATAAAAAGACAGCATGGAAATGAATCCAGATTGACATAATAATGAACTTAATATACAGATATCGCTAGTCCGAAAATGTAACTTTATCGATCGAAAGAAATATAATATCATTTATTGAAGGAAAAAATAGCAAAAAAATGCTGTATATAGGGCTTTTAAAAATAAAATTAAAATGGTTTATATTTAGGTTCTGGTAAAAATGTACATGAAAGTAAAGGTAGGTAAACTGTCTGCTACAAAATAAATACCAGACACTATAGCCGTGGCATAAAATATGAAAATCATTCTCTGTACTATACATGTATAATATATGCGCGAATATGACGAGAATACGATTCATCCATTCAACCTATTCATTCTCTGAATATGTTGACGTTTCAGATTTTGTCATTTTTGTGATTTTAACCTGTGAACGGGACATTCACCCAGCAACAGAAAACATCAACAACGATAATAATAATAATAAAATAATAATAATAATAATAATAATAATTATGATGATTATTATTATAACATGCAATAAAATTCGCGAGTAAAGTGGCGTTGCTTGAACGAATGCATTTATTATGCATATGTAATTAATGAAAGTGAACTGGTTAATTTTGTTTGTAAGGATTAGGACCCCTTTGACTTAAAGTAGGAAAGTGTGCATACAGATTCTCTGGGATTGTCCGTTTCTTTATAGGCGACCAACAATGGAATTAACATGACAAAGGACAACGGAATAGGCAGGAAGGCTGAAGTCTTGAGTACACTTACCAGTTTATGGAAAAGTTAATGTCAATTTAACCGTTTTAT
>JAODKM010000020.1:1976113-1987125 GCA_026780845.1 Petrocephalus sullivani | reverse complement strand
GGGACCCAGCCGCGTGCCTCCCTCACTCCGAGGCAGAGTGAGAGGTGGTCTGTGTGAGAGGGACCCAGCCGCGTGCCTCCCTCACTCCGAGGCAGAGTGAGAGGTGGTCTGTGTGAGAGGGACCCAGCCGCGTGCCAGCCTTTGTTCCCTCGGCGACGCTTCGCACCTCTCACATGGAGCTCTCTGCACACCTGTCCCATCCACGGCTGTTGGGTCAGGGGGCACTCCAGGGGGTTGGGGGGTCGATGTCTGCAGTCCCTGTTAGACAACAGCTGCTCTCCGCCGTTTCTTACCCCCTCATATCCAGCCAGCTTGACAGCATCAGAAAATACGAGCCCCCAGCAGACCCCTGTCCTGGGAAAGGGCAGCAGGTCACACGGCTGCACACATACTCACCGCAGAATACGCCTAGATAGCCATGTGGATGCAAACAATGTGGAAAATCGTTCCGAGACTCGCTGTGTCTTTTTTAGCCATTTCAAAACATTTTGTCACTTCCTGTTTCTGCTTCTGGGCTCATCAAGCTTCCTAAATATTGATTCCCCCCCCCCATTCTAGTCACTCTAGTCAGGGTGATAAAACTAACTTTTTACCTTGGGCACATTTCTCCAGTCACCACAAAAGGAAAATCAATTCTATAAAAATGTGAGATAACGTAAAGGGCTTTGACACAATGTAATGTTGCAAAAATGCACTATGCAAATAAAATTGCTTTGCTATTGCATATTTTGTTTAGTTACTCTTGGTTAAGGTTCGGGCTGGGTAGGGGTTAAGGTTGTCATTGTTGGGGTTAGGGTTATGCCCATAGAAATGATTGGATGGTCCCCGCAAAGATATCAATACCCACGTGTGTGTGTGTGCATGAGTGGGGAGGCCATTCAGGCCTTAATCCTGCCATAGTCCATCAGGAATGCAAAAGTGCGCAATTGCTTACAGGAGGGGGGTGGGGTGCACTTGCGGATGCTGGGGGGGGGCACCCCTGTGGTGGTGTTTCCCGGGTCGACGTGCTTCTGCCCCGGGCCAGCCTCGCATGCCCCCCCCCCCATCTGCAGGTAGTCAGAAGCCTAATGAAGCTCATTTGACTGCTGGGTCTCCTTCCCTTCTGCTCCTCGCTCAGTCTTTGTTTCTCTCAGTGTTTAGAAAGCTCTCCTTTCATAACGCATTAATGGCTTTTAATGGCAGTCATGTTTGAATGTCAGATGCAACAGTTTACGCCTGTACAGATTAGTAGAGGGACGGATATTTCATGTGACACTGGCATTAAGATTTTGCCGTGTGGGGCATTAGGTAAATATCCACCTTGGATTACTTCCGTATGAATATGCTGGCAGCCCGAACACGGCGATTGAATTATAGACCTCCATAGTCCCAGTCGCCTTCCTGTGCAATGCCAGGCAGCAGAAAGTAATTCATAATTGTGATTTTTTTTTTAAATAAGACAATGTAATGTAATGTTTCATGCGTTGGCTTGTACGAGCAGGGCCGCCTGTGAGAGACCGGACCTCCTGACGGCGCCGCGGTTCCGGCTTGCCTTTGTTTACCTTGAGGCATTTTCTCTGGGCTGCAGTGCAATAAAAGTTTTGCATGGGGCAGGGTGGCGATAAATCCAGAAATGGCAGGTGCTTTGTGTCTAGATAGTTTGGCTGAATAGCATGTGGATCTTCTGGTCTTGTGCGGCTGAAGGCGTTTTCGGGGCCACATGGTACTGAGGAGCACGCGTCCCCCCCCCCATCCTGGGGCCATCCCATAATGAGCAGAATGAAAACGGACAGCAGGGGATCAGCCGAAGGACGGTCCCCCGTGGCTGCATTTCCCCGGCCTCCTTGTAGGAATCACAACGCTGGCCATTGTCATCAAAGCTGCGATTAATCATTACATTTGTGTGAGGGAGGGGCTTTTTTCACCATGGCAACCGCCATGGTTCATTCTGCTTTGCATATCAACAGAAAAGTTTTGCGGGGAGTGAGCAGGAAGCATCAGGCCTGGGCTGAACGAGGCTGTTCCATCGGCGAGGGGAGACATTGCAACAAGCCTCAACCCCCCCGGCCGTCTGCTGGCACTCAGTGCCCCCCATTTACTGGACCACAAAACAAAGGGGGTCATCGAATGGCTCGGAAAGGCTGTTTTAACTTCAAAAGAATCAGAACACAAAGATGGGGTAAATTTACTGCTGGTTAAAGAACACGGCTATTTACTTAGGGGTTCACATTTTTTTATTACTGCCGTTACTCATTTCTTTATTATTATATCACGAGTGAAAAGACCCCCTTTTCATCCGGCAGAGTACGTTCTGTTCGATTTTTCAATGGCCAAGCTGTTATTTTATCGACGGAGTATGTATCCGTGCCATATTTATGAAAGCCCGTTGTTTGCTGCTGAAAGCCTGAACCAGAGGGACATGTTAATCCTGATGGCGGCCTGGAGCGAGTGCAGCCTTATGCAGACCTTAAAGCACTTGTGTAGTAAAGAGTCTTTCTGGAGACACTGTAGCCACTCCAGTTCAGGGGTGTTAGTAGTGGCTTATTAGCATCCATGCGGCAGGGGGCGTTTTCATCCGTCGTTTGCCCTGACGGAGCCCCAAAGAACGGCAAAATGCTTACGGACAGGTTGTAAAACCTGAGCGTGGGCGCACGTGCACACTCACATGCGTGTTTATAAACTGTTTAGATTTACAGTGCCAGCTTGTTTATTAGATGTATTAAAAGTAGGGTTTTCTAAATGGTTTCAAAGGAATTGCTTTTCTGTGGCACAGAGTAAGATCTTGATATGGAAATGAACTTGTTTTGATATTCAATGAGAAATTAAGTTGGCTAATTATAGTTGCTATTAGAATCCTGAGCAAGACAGTCAAATGTTTCCCATTATACGCCTATCTTTGAACTTCAAACTAATTGCCTGAGCCAAATCACCCGAAAACAAGAGAAAGGATGCCTGAGGGAGGCATTGGGAGCCGAAACCACGTCCAGAGAATGCGGCGACATGTGGGACACTCGGGAAAAGAAATAAAACAGTAGTGTTTATTTATTTGTTTGTTTGTCTGCTTATGATCTATAAATAGAACATTAACTTGTTTCCCACAAATCGGAGAATGGTCCAGCTGTCGGTCGGGAATGAACTTCTGGCACGGTTCTGTGTAAGCCGGCGTCCTGCAGGCCACAGCTGGAACCGTCTTCCTCTCACCTGTGTCACTTTGCACCAAGGTGGGGCATATTCTCCAGTGGGGCACAGTTAAGCTCCAAAACTTGTCCTCACATTAATGTCTTATGACAGATTTGATAAATTTATAGGCCTATATACCACATATATTTATATGTATACAAATTTTGTCGCTTCTGTGATCCAGATTTTTCCAGGTCCAGGCATTCATAAATTCTGTTAGTGTTAAAATAATGATTTAAAAAAAAAAACAGACACCTTAACTATTAATGAAATCGGCACCCTTCCCCTGATGGTGTTTTCGGCAGAGGAAGAATAGAAGGGAATAGAAATGGGGTAGAGAGCAGTCACTCTGAGAACAGAGAGCCTCTTACAGAAATGTCAGGGCTACTGTGGAAATGGAGTCAGGAAAAGTTTACTTTGTCACAGTTAATTGTTTTACTTCTGCTAAAGAGTTTGGTGAACATTTACACAGTTTTTTTTATTGGAATACTTGTGCAATCCATCAGGAATTTCCAAAAGCTATATAGGAGGCTCAGTGAGGGGAGCTCCGTCAGCTGGAGAATTCTCCATGGAATTTCTCCACTTTGGAAGCAGAACAGGAGGACCAGCGCAACCGAATCTTCAGTTTTATTGTCAGGCTGCCAGTAATAACAGCATTTAGTCCTGCTTTGCACTGAGACCGTAGGAGCAGAAGGACAGCCCAATGTTATCTTTTATCCTACATCAGAAGCAAAAGGAGAGTGATCTGAACAGGTCACATTCTGTGATATACTTCATCCCCCCGGAAGCTCCACTCCCAGCCCTACCTGTGTCCTCAGTTCCCAGGGTGCCTGTTATCTCTGCCGCTCGATGGGTGCCGTACACAAACATCAGGCCTGCTGGGGATATCGATTTTTGTCATGTGGTGAAAACTTTCTCTCATCTCTTTTGCACCCTTTAGATAATATTTTTAATTGTAAAGTCACACACTCCCCAGTGCATGGACTTGCGTTTGCCCATAATTTATAGCTGTTGGATCCTTGATCAATTGATAGCAGGGAATCCTTTGGTAAATAGAGTTTTAGACACATTGCCAATAGACCCCAGTTATTGATTGGAGTGTAAATTTAAAAACTTAATCAGGTCCTGAGATAAATCTTATCTCCGCCCCTGGCAAATTACAGGGCTGCCTCTGAGTCAGGGTAGGCAGGTCAGCTGTGAAGGAGCACTGACCTTTCTGACTAGCATGATACCTCACTCCTCTTCAATCTGCCCTCATCGAAGGCATCTTCTCACCGCTCCACCTGGGTTAGTCTACACTGAGGGCATCTCCCCCTGCTCCTCTTGGGTCAGTCTACACTGAGGGTGTCTTCCCCTGCTCCTCTTTTGGTCAGTCTACAATAAGGACATTTCCCCCCTGCTCCTCTTGGGTTAGTCTACACTGAGGACATCTCACCCCTCCTGCTCTTGGGTTAGTCTGCACCGAGGGCGTGTCCCCCTGCTCCTCTTGGGTTAGTCTACACCGAGGGCATCTCTCCCTGCTCTCTGTCCATGCTCTCTTGGTAATTAAAAAAAATGCACATATAAAAGTTTCTAGATTTTTGACATGTGACCAGCCTCCTGGAAATACTGCTTCTAAAGGTTGGACACCTTAAATGTATTTTAAATGTACTCTGTAGTTACATGTGTTTAAGCCAAAATTAAATCTAAGAGCTTCAAGGAACAGAGAATGTACCTTCAGCCGTTCAGAAGTGCATAAGGTTTTTAACTTCCTTGGGCTGCATGCGCACGCACACACACACACACGCACACTGCAGTATTTTTATTTTTTTTTAAACTAAGCAGGTAAACATTTCACTGAGGGGGGATAAATATGGGCTTGGAGGCATTTGTAAGATGCACCCTTAAGCATTTAGCTCTTTATTTACATTCAGGAAGGAGCATCTCCCACAAAGTGCACGGGGAGCGATGAAATGAAAACCTGTAGCACACCTGTCATCTGGAGATCCCTGATGTGAATGTTAAGCAGGAGCGCTGCCAGTCACGGGGAGGAAGCTCTCCCATGTCTCATTGTGCTCTCCTCAGCCACGGCGCTAAGGGCACGTCTCCAAAGGACGCTTCTCGTCCTGTGATAAAGTCTCGTGTAGATTTTCCTCTTAACGCAAAGCCACCTGGATGACCAGTCCATGACTTCTGGCATTTGTTGCAGTGTTACAGATGTTTACAACAGCTAGTGCGTTAAGGTTTCCAGGATGTAACTGAATGTTGCCCAGGCAAATTTTGATTTATGATGGTGCATTTTACAAGCGCTTTGCAGTGAGTTACAGTCGTATTACTCATGCCTTTATCTGATTTGCATGTTCGTTTTAACAAAAAAAAAATGCACTTTGTTTGGTGTTTTGAGCTGAAATGTTTGCCAGAATTCTCAGAAATGGCTCCCATCTCATCACACTTTTTATTGAGTCGTTTCTCGCAGTGATTAAAACACGAATTTCCCAGTGATTAGTGGAAGCATTAGCCCTCTCCTCTGGATTATGCTAGCTTCATTATCTCTGTGATTATGTTCCTGAAAATTCAGGAACCTGCAGGATTACGTTACAGCAGCACGGCCCGAGCTTCGGGCTGGTCGAGCCCATCACTCTGAGTTCAGTGGCACCCCGCACTGGCACGGTGGTTTCGGGTTGGGGGTGTAGGGGAGCCCCCTAGAAGCTATTGCCATCGAAGGGAAGAGCTAGGCAGAAGACTAAGCAGCCGTAGATCCTCAGAGAACAAGCGGGCCCTGAGCGAAACAAACAAAGAGCAAAAGACTTGTCTAGTTAGTAAATATGCGTGGAGGGCCCTCCCCAAAAAACTCGCCCTTCCTTCTCTACTACCCTACAGCCAAAATCAATAGGTAGGGTAATGCTTCAGCTGGCCCATCCATGGCGTTCATCTCTAGCCTCTTCAAAACCCTGAACGTGAGCGGGAAAGGCGGTCGTTTCAGGTTTGTGACTTAACCGTTTTGTGGTGTTATGACTTTAGAAACGTTTGCACGTTCACTTCATGGCATTAGCAGTACTACTAATGTAATGCCAGTAAAGTTTGTCGCCGTTGAATGAAAGGGCAGTAGCGGTGTCTGTGTGAGATGGGGGCTTGATTGCATTGCTGGCTTTATTGTTGTCAGTGTAGGTGAGGTGGCTGGGTTCCTAACCTCTCTGTCGCTGTTCCTCCTTTACTGTCATTACTTGGTTTCAGCCAAATGAAACTTCATCTCCATCTCGCTTTTATAATAGCAGAACTGTTGCTTTTTTCCCCCCCTCTGCATGGATATTTCTGCAGCTTTTTCTGTCTCCCCCCTCCCCTTTCCACTATAGAACCTGTCCCGGCCTTCCTTCTCTCTCCCTCTCCCTCTCTCACCCCCCCTCCCTCTCGACTGTTTATATCCCTATTGATCTCCCCCTGGCTTGTTCTCCCTGAGTGCCGTTGCTCCTGCTTGCTCGGTTTTCCTCCCCTTTCCCCAGAGGCCCTCTGGCCCGGTGCCAGGTGACAAGCCACCTTGGCAGAGTTCCTGGTGTAGATCTGGTTAGATTTGTCGGGGTAATAAGTTTGATGATGGGGGCTTAGCTCCCGGGTGAGGCGCTCGGGGTGGGGGTGGGGCTCTCCGAGGGCAGCTTAGCTGGTACCCCCTCCTGGAGAATACGGGGCTCGTGGGCCCGGAAATCGGCTAGCGGGAACAGGGGCTGGCGTTTGGCGTAGACTGTTGGGACCGTTGCCCTGTGACTTGGCCACCTACAGTGGAGTCTATTAAAAAGGAGTGTGCTGGAGACCGTCGTATATCATAGAGGACAGAGATAAGGCCTCCGCGCCTAGCAGTGGATCAATGAGGGTTAGTGACATATCACCCGGCAATAGCAAACACTCTACCCCGGGCTATTTGTCAGCCCTGTGAGGCCCCGTGCCTGTTCCTGCTGGCGGGTCGGAGCAGTGCCCTCAGCCAGCAGGCACGTGGCTGCGGCTTCCTGCCAGCGGTGCTGGCGTGCGGGGGTGCGGCAGGAAGCCTGCACCAAGTGATGGGAGTCCGTTACCAAGGCTTATTAAGAAGAAAAGCAGGGAGGTTTTGTTAGATGTCAGTAATAGGCATGTTAAAGTATTTAAAAGCTAATTATTTTTTTTCTCCATTAATTTTTACTGAAAGGAATTGAAGGGATTCAGTTCCCTGATTTTTTTTTTTGTTTTTTGACCATTTTATTGTGTGAGCTGTTTAAACTGGTCATGTGATTGTACCTAAAGACGGCAAAAAAAGTTTTCTCCCATCCTGTCCTAGTTCCTCCCTAACTTATAGCTCATCCCAGCCTGGGGCTGCGCGCTCACCCGTCCAGGAGGAAATTGCATGTGGCATGCATTAGGTGAACAACGGCGACCCTTGACCCCTGACACCGGCCCCCTTAGCTAACTAAGCCCTCGCTAACGAATAAAAGCGCAGAGACGGCAGGTCAAACTGTTCCCAAAAAGATGCTGGATCTTGTGCTTGTTAGAATGACTGCGCCGTTCAGCCCGACCTCACATCTTCAGTCTCGGGCTAACGGTGCATCCCCCGTCTGCAGGGATATGCGCCCGGCTGTCTGCCGTTCCTGCGCTGCTCCTCAGCCCAGAAGGGGCTTATCCTGCCCGAGCCGAGACTGACATATGGGATTTTTCATAAAGCAGCGATTACACTCCGCTGCTTTTTCCACATCACCGTAAAGTTGTGCTTGTGTACTTTTGTATATCCAGGATTGTGTATTACCAGTTTGAAATTTATAGTAAACTTTGTTTTACGTCTGTCCTCTTTCATCCACCCTTGCGCTGCCTCTGGATCTGTTCTTCTGCACTGTTTACCTCCTGAGCTCCTTCTCCATCCTCTCTGCTGGCTCCTCCTCGCATCCCGCAGCGCCTGTGCACCAGCCCATAATCTGCTGCGAGCTGCTCCGTGTATCCAGCGGGTTACGTGTATTTCACCTCGCCGGATCGGGGTGGAGGACCTCTGGGGATGAAGGCAGAAGCTTTATGAGCGAAAGTTTGCAGTTCGGATGTCCCGAAGCGCTGCCCTTTCCTGCTGGTGGTGTTGGACCCCCGGCTCACGGCGATGGAGCCCCGGTTTTCTCCTTTGAATTTTAAACTTTGAGAGAGCAGCAGCTTTGTACAGAGCCCCACCTCGCTGTCCTTCAGGCAGCCTGAACCAGGGCCCGATTGTTTTTCCTCTCCTCAGAGAAAAATACAATTTCTTTAATTCTTCAAACTGCATTCTTTCATCCACCACTTTCCTCTTCAAAGCTGACTGGGGAAGATTGCGTAGTTAAACAAATGGGGGTAGTTTTTTGTGCGTCTTCCCCTGTGGCTGGCGTGGAGTTTTACGTCCCGGCCCCTCGCTCGCTGTGACTCGCCTCTGTCCCCGAGGCTCTCGCCTCTGTCCGCAGACCTTCATGGTGCCATTTGCCAAAGGCACTGTTCGGGTCCCAGTTGCTCAACATGTGCATGTGTGCTTTTTTAACATTTTAATGAGACATTAATTCCATGTAAGGACCTGTTCAAAAGTTCCATCTTGCGGCTCCCCGGTGTTAGGCAGCTGTCCAAATAGAATGTCGGAAAACTGATACTTTATAAACATTTAACGACAGTTGCTGTGTGATCTGGCGCTGCGCTGTCAGAAGAAAACGGAGGCCAGATTGAGGCCGACGTGAACTCGGAAACTTGCTTTTGCGAGGACAGGGTCACGCCCCCTAGAGGTCACCCCACCGCGACAGGGTCAGCCGCTCGTATAAGTGCCAGCCGCTAGTGCTTTGTAGCATTGGATGCCTACATCTGCGTGGATGTAGCTGCTTGCGAATCTCACTACATGAGTGTCCAGTTTCCCAAGATGAAATTACATGGGGTGTCGACCAGCTACCCTCTCCTTAGTGCCTTTATAGCTGGGTAGCCCTGCCACCTGGATTCTGGCTGTTGGTCAGTTATTTAAGTTATTTATGACCTTGGAGCCTGAAGGAAAGCAAATGGGTAAATGGGGGTGGGTGTATCGATGGAGGGAGGCAGAAATGCAGAGGGAGGCACAGGCTGCAGTGATTTTCAAAGCCACCATCAGCCACGCCCCACCGGGCCCCCCGGCCCCCCAGCCCTCCAGCCCTGCTTTCAGAACCACGGGCTTGGCATGCATGGTGGCTCATTGTAGAGGACGGCTTTGGGTGCTCTGGCCCTTTGTTCCCGCATTCTGAAGCGCGGTGGAGGAGTTCAGGTGCGGTTAGCACTGGCAAGGGATGCACAGACCCGCGGCGGTAAACATGGGAGCAGGCAGCCAGCCAGACGCAATTCAACAAACTTTTAACCTCTTCCAGCTAATCCCTTGTTATGTCAGTAACTCTCTGGCTCTCTTTCGCTCTGTTTTACCCTGTATGGTTTCTCTCTCTATGGTTCCGACACCCCCCCCTTTAGTCCCTCCCTCTTTCTTTTCATGTGAAGTCAGTTCAGTGGCCTGACCTTTAAACAAGGACTAGAACACCACAGCTGTTACCGACTTCAAACACGGGCCCGTTTAAACTGGAACGCAGGCGAGCAGAGGGAATAATGTGGCTTGCTAAAATATGCATATCCTTCTCTGAAGCTCTCCGGACAAGCTATGACAAAGAAGGGGTCCTCCACAGCGGCCCGGCCTTCAGCAAGGCCCGACCTCAGACAGGGGAGTGCAAACAAAGACCTGCTTATTTGGCATAACGTTTTCTTTTCAGCCGCCTGGTCTGCACGGACGGCTGCCGGGGACATGCGAGTGCATGACTTCAGATGTGGGCCGCGCGGGACGTTATGCGGCGCGGTAAACGTGGCACAGCTCTGGCCTTTGCATCTTGGGGTCGTGTTTTCTGGGGTGAGATGGCCATGTATGGAGAAAGGCTCTCTCCGTGTATGGCAGCTTTAAGATCTATGTCTGATGTCTTTCGTTGCCCGTTAGTTGTGTGACGCGGTCCGCCTGCTAGAAACCCCCCCCCGGCACTACAGCCGCCAAGGAAGCTTTGGGACACATGCGGGGGAAGCCAGACAGGCGAGTTTGTTTCTGAATCATGCGCTGCCACTTTGGGGACCTTTCAAAATGGAGCCTTTGTCTGACAAGAGGTGGTCATGAGCGTCCAAAGGAAGGGCACTCGATGTTATTTAGAGCTGTGGGGAGCTGAGTGGCAGTTCTGTTTGAGAATGTGTCCCACAGCAAAGGCAAAAGCTGTATGGTCTTTCTTACCCCTGGGTTTTACCCCTTGGGGTATTATAGGCCTGCTTATGAGGGAGTAAGGAGCTGAAAGAGAAGGGAAGGGTCCCCGGCCTTTCACAGGAAAGACCTCATTCCCTTCCTTGGAGATCTCGGTAGTCTCCGAAAGCTCCATCATCAGATCTCTGTACGTCAGTGTGAAATAAGTGCACGAGTTTTGCGCACTGCATCTGCACCAAGGGAGCGTCTCACTGGGGATTCAGCCTCGCTTTGCTTTTATTCTGTACTGGTGCTGGGGGTGGCACCATAGCACAGCTTAGCTGTAACACCCGGGCAAATTTGTTTTGCAGCTAAACAAGCATAGATGCATCCCTCTCTGAAAATCGTGAGGATGGAGTTCTCAACAGCTGGCTGTCCCAGTCACAGTGTCCATGGGAACAGCACCGCTATTGTCCATTTACAGAGAGGTATACGCCTGGACACACCCTCTGAATATAAATGTAGACCTCTCAAACATAGATACTTGTTTGTTTGCTTGAATGAACGAATGAAAGAATGTTACATTTATATGGTGTCTTGATAATATCTGTATCCTCCCCCCAGTCAAACACGCCAGTACTGTCAGGACTTTTGAGACATGGAAGTACTCCATAAGGCGAATCGTGTGTGT
>JAODKM010000020.1:1960536-1972530 GCA_026780845.1 Petrocephalus sullivani | reverse complement strand
CACCTGGCACTGAGCGACTGACGTCAGAGTGTGGGGGAGTGGCACTGCACCTGGCACTGAGCGACTGACGTCAGAGTGTGGAGGAGTGGCACTGCACCTGGCACTGAGCGACTGACGTCAGAGTGTGGGGGAGTGGCACTGCACCTGGCACTGAGCGACTGACGTCAGAGTTCTGGCACTGAGCGACTGACGTCAAAGTGAGAGGGAGTGGCACTGCACCTGGCACTGAGCGACTGACATCAGAGTTTGGGGGAGAGGCACTACACCTGGCACTGAGCGACTGACGTCAGAGTGTGGGCGAGTAAAACTGCACCCGGTGCTGAGTGACTGCGTCAGAGTGTGGGGGAGTGGCACTGCACCCGGTGCTGAGCGACTGACG
Source organism: Petrocephalus sullivani (assembly GCA_026780845.1). Taxonomy (NCBI): domain Eukaryota; kingdom Metazoa; phylum Chordata; class Actinopteri; order Osteoglossiformes; family Mormyridae; genus Petrocephalus; species Petrocephalus sullivani. The sequence continues at coordinate 1,972,151 of JAODKM010000020.1, read as the reverse complement.
TCAGAGTGTGGGGGAGTGACACTGCACCCGGTGCTGAGCGACTGACGTCAGAGTGTGAGGGAGTGACACTGCACCCAGCACTGAGCACTGATGCTGCAACTGGCCACTAAACATTGACAGGTGCTGTTTTAAAATGTTCCCTTGCCCATTAACCCCGTAATCATTTTGGTAGTGTTGGTTGTTGGCTCTCTGAGTGAAGCACTTGGGAGATGTGAATGCCTTTGAATAAGTGTGCTGATTGTGAGATGGGGGGCATTCTGCCATGTTACACACAGCTGCTTCTACACCTGTGCTTAACCCCTCGCACACTATCAGCCTCGACAGCAGAACCACCGCCTTAGATCCTGCTCACATGTGTTCCAGATACTTCAGTAACGTAATTCATTAGTATCAGAGTGAAGAGAGAAGGCAAATGGCGATTGGGGGGGGGGGGGCATGGTGAGGTCTGAGGCTGACTTCAGGAATCAGCTTCTCAATGAAAATGTTATTTTTGGCTGAAAATCTGACAATAGAGTAAAAATAAAAACAAAACAGAAAAATGAATGTCAGCATATTCCAGTGCTGGGTTTCACTGGTCATCGTCACTGTGCTCTGTCACCTTGTATCATGACACGTTCACTCTCCTCTCCAGAGGGCTGCTATTTGGGGGCCCAAAGACCCATATTTGATTGTGGCGGTCACCCTTTGTGTTGCTATGGTTACCCACATTTTCCTGTTGCTTTTCCTGATTTGATTCAGTTACAGTATGTTGTGAAAAGTTTTTTCCTTTTTTTTGTGGGGGGGTTGGGGGGGTGAATCTCCCTGGTGAGCACCATGAAATATTCCCAAAGAAGAGCTCAGTGCCCTAAAGCGGAGCCCCCCTTGGGGTGGGGGGCATTTTGTCGTGCCTTTGTGGCTCCCTGGCTGCTCATTCAGCGTCGGCTGATAAGTGACTCAGGGCCTCCTTGTCAGTGTACATCTGTACTCTTTCCTGAAGTATTATGTCCTAATCGGGTGTAATGGGCAAGAAATGCTGATTGAGAAGCTCTGCCGGGTCTAAACAGCGCGCCCATGTTGGGGAGGCGGCGCTGAGTGACGCACAGCGGGCCCGTGTTGGGGAGGCGGCGCTGAGTGACGCACAGCGGGCCCGGGGACAGGGCCGGGGTCTTGTTTCTTCATGTGGGCCAAGCTCAGGTAGAGCCACACCTTCTCGGCGCTCGGGGAGGAGAAAGTACATTGAATTCTCCGTTTTAATTACAATATGCCAGAACATCACTGTGAGAAGATTGTGGATGGCTGTGCATATGTTTTAATCAGTATTGCTCCAACAAAAAGCAAAAATATGAGGCAGAGCAGTGCAATTTGCTCTGTTTGTCCCCATTTTGAAATGAGGCCTACTTAATTAAGAAGCATTGAGAGTCTACAGATAGCATTCCTTAATGAGCTTAAGCTGGCTGCTGTAACCAGATCCACTGCATTAATGACAACACGGGCTCCGTGAAAGGCCCCATTGTTCTCCAGATAATTGTGCTTTTAGTTAACACGGCTGACGAAGGACTCTCCTTGTTAGGGGACTGGGCTCCTCTGTCAGCGGCGAGAGGCGAGGACGGGTTCCTGATTCGGACTGGCCCCGTTCCCACTTTGCCAAGCCCACTCGCACCCCCCCCCCGAAATCCCCTCGGCAAACAGTAGAATTAGCAATCCCTGGAGGGGGGGGCAAAAGTGGAGGAGGTGCAGCTAGCTGGAATGTTAATTATATTCCCTGAATCTTAATGAATGAATCGCGATCAATAGAATAAGTAAACAGTATGCTGATTACTCCAGCTAATGACTGTTAGTGCCAAAGTCAAGGTAGTCTTGGAAGGAACGCGTCGCTTCGTTTGTTTAAAGTGAAACCCCCGAGCAGACGTGGGTCGTGCAGCCGGTATCAGAGCCGGTGTGCGGGACTCGGGGGCTGCTAGCCTTTCTCGTTACATACGCCTGAGAGTGACTCCGCTCAGAGAGAGGCTGGGATCGCCCTTGTGATCTGACTGGGATGGAGCGAGATGGGCAGATTGACTCAGAACAGGGGACGGCCAAATGAGAGGAGCTGCGTGCCTGTGGCTTTGCATGGATCACATTTGAGGACCGAAATATCCCCAGAGTGTGGTAAAGCCTGAAACTTCCTTATTTTTGGGGACGTTGTTTCAGGTCCCCATTTGAATAGCTTCAATTCTATAAAAATCTGTGAATGCAATGAAAATGGTAAAAATGCTGAATGTCTTGTATTTGGGTTGGTTAGTTATGGTTAAGGTTAGAGCTGGGTAGGGGTTATGGGTGTCGTGATTGGGATTAGGGTTTTTCCCCATAGAAGTAAATGGAAGGTCCTCACTAAGATAGTCACGCTGGTCTGTGTGTGTGTGTGTGTGTGTGTGTGTGTATGCGTGCGTGTGTGTGTGTAGGGACCATTTCTGCTCCCACCAGCAGTCTCACCTGCCTGGATCGCTGCCTGAGATCTCGGTTGTATCCAGTCAGCCAAAGCTGTTAGAAACTCTATATCCTCTTTTAGGCAGAGAGGGATGGTGGCCAAGTAGGAACTATTTCTCTGAGCTGGCTGACAGCCTTCCCAAGCTGCTGCCTCTGTTCACAGCCGTGCTCATACAACCTGTTATAGCTGGGGGGGGGAGGGGGGCTGTATCTGTATTGAACCCCAATAGTTTCCAAGGAGCAAACACTAATTTTTATTGAAAACCCATTAGCAAAGGAACTGGAAATAAAGAACGGAAACGTCAGCATGTCCCAGTGCTGGGCCGGGCAGTGTTGTGCGTCCAGCCCAGATGAATCAAGCGATCATTCTGTCAAGCGGCCCCACGCGAAGTCGAAGGGGATCTGACGCCTATCAGGGGCCGTTCATTACTGCTGCCGGCTTGCTCATGGGATGCTGGCCTTTTTGTGGAGGGTAGTGGAGAGGAAATGAGTAACGATGACAGTCAGGCTCAGCACAGAAAATGTCTGCCGTTTCTCCGGCCGCAGTGAGATAATAGTTTGTGGAAAAATGCAACAACTCTACCTGGGTTACATAATAACACGGTCGCTGCTGTTACATGTGTAAACATGCAGGGACTTCATGATCTTTTCTTGCATAAGACACCTTCACAGATGGGACAGTTCTGTGCCTAGGAGCATGTGGGCCTGAGTAGCGCGCCCCAATATCTAAGGAGTGCTAGCTGACCCTCAAAGGGATCCACAGAATCACACCATCCTCACCTCGAAATAGGCCCCTGTGACTTACACCCGGTTTTTGGTGAGGAAAGGGTGCACATGCTGAGGAGTTGGAGTGTATGGCGCTGCACTCGCAAATCCTCGCTCTTTTGGTCAGGTGCTAATGGGGGCCAAACATAACCTCCATCCTAGAGGTGCATCCCATCCCAGCACCAGGATGCCGAGGGGAAGTAGTGGATAATCCAGTACCGAGTAGCTATCGTAGCACCTGCTGACGATTCCGCTTTCGATTCCTGCATCTAGTGTGTAGATAAAGAAATGACCTGTGCTCTTACTGTTTAACTTCCTTGTACCTTTAATGGGGGCTTCCTAGTTTTCTGTTAATTAATACCTTTTAAAACCGTCAGATGCTCCAGTTTGAATAAATCTCTTTTAAATGATCTGTGAGAGAATCATATCTAAGTACCTGCCCTTGTAGCCACCTCTACATGCCGCACTTCACAGTGCGTTTTATTTTTTGTTATGTCAGGCTGCTTTTTTGATAAACACGGGAGAAAGGAGAGGACACCCGTGGGATTTGATGTGTCCACTGTTTGAAGCGGATGCTCTAGTCGTCTTCAAAGGGGTTTGAAAGTGGAGCCCGTCTAGGTCTCAAGGCCTCCTCAGAATCTGCCTGGAGGGTTTGTTTGCTAGTGGGCTGTAAAATGCACTCCGCCGGTTCCCGGCGAGCGAAAGCCGAAAGGGAAAACAAAAGAGGAAAAATCTGCTTACACGCCCAGTCATAATCTGTTTCAGAAGTCCGCGTGTCGGATATATTTGAATAATCCTGCTAATTTCTTTATAGACGGGGCCGTTGGGCTTTTTTTTTTTTTTTCTTCCATCACCACGGCCTTCCCCGGGGAAGAGGTGGGGGCCAGACGTTGGCGGCTCGCGGGATGTTTGACAAACCGCGCGCATACCTGCCAGGAGACGGGACCGCACATGTCTGGCGAGCATCGCCCCAGGCGTCGCTGCCGACTGCGAATAACCAGATGGTGACAGCAGTGCAAACAGGTGTTCCCGGGGCCTTCGGTGTTTACAGCCCCCGCCTCCACCGCGGGAAAGGTGGCAGCCACTGCGATGGCGGTTTCCAGAAGTGCGCCGCGACCTTTGTATAGTCCTCCCCGGAATCCTGCGCCCACTTGCGGACGAGGGTGCGGTGTGTCCTCTTGGATGGAACGCAGGTTTAGCCGGGTGATTTCTGCAAGGTGAACCGGCTCAGCCCGTGCCAGGTCCAGCCTCACCAGGGACAGCTGAGTGGCCAGATTTATCGGCACCGGCCGCCCTTTGACTTTTCTCCCGTGTCGGACTATCGCTTAGTTAACGTTAGACTGATGAGTGATCAAATAAAAACCGGAGCGCGGTGCGAGAGATCAAGCACTTCTCTGCATAATTAGAAATGCTGGCACTGATGTTCAGCTGGGGTCTTGGCCTTGATGTATGATTTAATTTGCTTCTCGTGGCCCTGATTGATGCCCATTCTAAGTGGCACTGATGGAGCACCTGTGAGCCCTGTCCATATATGGTTCCCTGTAGCTCCATTCTTGCCAGTGATATGTTAGAAGTAGGTCACAAAACTAATTCTTTGCTGTGTGTAGGGGTGGTGCCTGTGGTCACTGGGCAGGGAGTCCTGGTGGATCAGGACCACTGTGTGGGATGGACTCCGTCAGGCTTCTCTTTGTCCTCCGGGGTTGTTGGGTTACCCCTTGGCAGCATCATCCCGCAATACACCTGGCATTGCAGACTCCTGTGCGATTAAGCATCCCAATTAGGGGTCCTGGGCCAATTATTCACCCTCTCAGCTTACACAGGCCACGCGATGGGGCATCTGTCAGGGCAGAGCTGCTCTGAGAGACACACCGGCGGTCTCACTGAGCGCCACCCGCCCGCCGGAGGAAGTGGCCGGGCAGCGGGCAGGCCGCCATTTTCATTGAGCGCCACCCGCCCGCCCGACGTCCGAATCTGTGTTCGGCGAAAATCCAGGAGTCTGCAGCAGTTCCTACAAAGGGGTGGGCATTACAGCCCAGCAGAGATGGCGCGATCTCCCTGTATCGAACCCAACAAGTGGCATGTTGATTTCTCAGGGACATCCTAGGGCAGTATCGGGAGAGTCTTAAAGATTGTTTCCTGAACCCTCTAGGGACATTTTTTGGTAAAATGTCTCCACAAATATAATGACCCTTGATAAAGAGAGACCTTGTTTGTATGTTTTGGCTTCTTGGCATGTTTGTGACATGAGCCAGCGTGCCACCTAAACCCGCTGTTCCCGTAATAATGCCTTGTTCCCTTGTACTTCTGACTCCAGCCTTCATATAATACAGCATTTGATATTAATAAAATAGCAGTACTGTGATGCAGCATCCCAAGTGATACTTGCCATTGACATAGAACTGGCACACGTCGCTATGCGAGTGCAGTTCCTCCATATAATGAAAGCATTGCGTCTTAGAGATTGTACTGATATACAGTGGTCCGTTTCTCGCCATTACCTTCTTATCTGATCTGACTGCCCCTTTAAGGCCTTGGAAAATGAGCCCCAGGACAGAGACTGGGGGAAAGTAGCAGCAGAGCGGCACTTTGTGGGGTTTGCGCCATTCTGCCTGTTCTCACCGGAGTGGCCGGTCCTGTCGATTGTTACCCAGACACACTAGCCGCGGCCGCTGGGTCTCCCACCCCCCTGGCGCCCTGTGGTGTCCCGCTGCCACTAATTTTACCTTTTACCCTGTCTGACTCTCCTATGGAAAAACCCTTGCCGATTATTCATTTTTATTTCCTCTACATTTTCAGCATCTCAGTCCCTTCAATTTGAAAGCATCTTTGGTCGGGTTTGGCCCCGGAGAACAGAGGTCTGCAGAAAACTGGGACATATAATGACAGGTCCTAAATAACCTGGTTGTAAGCAGGAAGCATTACACTGAGTGTTCCTGCAGCCACATGCCTTCCAGCGTCCCCCTTCTCCGCCTTCTGATTCGCCGAGACCACAGTTGAGATCCATGGCGGTGTCAGGCTTGTAACTGCCATGAGATGGAAAGCATCCCTGGGCCCTCCTGCCTCCCCTCCTAACCACAGGCCCTGTCACGGTGCATCGCCGCACAGCAGTCTGGGTAGTTCAGCTCCCTGCTTCTTCACCCAGCCAGCTGTTGGCCAGATGTCTGAAGCTTTGCTGCTGGGAGGCAGGAGATAAGAGAAGCGGGTCCCGTTTATCCGGGATCCGGCTCGCGGCGGTCCGGCCCGCTCTCCGCAGTCGGACGAGGGGAGCGCGGGGTCGTGTTAAGACTGCTGTGGTTGGCGTGATGTAAACTTTCCCAGCCCGTGTCATACCTAACGCCTCACTTCCCACTGGTGTGATTTATTAGTAACAGATGAGCGGCTGAAAAGCGGCCTTGTGGAGCCGGGTGGGGGGTTTGGATGTGCTGGTCTGAATGAGCAGAGCATCGATTAATTCAATTTGGCATCGTGTCCTCTGTCGGACTCCAGCACTTAAAGTGGACTCAAAGACCATGTTGGCTTCTCTGCTTGAGTGTGGTTTTCTTCCTTCTTTCACATGCTGGAGGAGCTTCAGGCCAGTAACTGCGTCTCCATCTGAAGTTCCTCCTCAGTCCCGTCATAAGCCTCTTCAGCGCTCGCTACTGGCCGCTCTACAATGCCGCCATTGTCTAAGATTTGACGTGGCACCAACTTTGATCATCTCGTATTTGGAGTCCCGGTCTGGTATCAGCTTTCCTCGGCAGCACTGCCGCGGCCCCGCAGATGCCTTATTCCACTCCGCTGAAGACCGGCTCTCCCACCCCCCACCACCCTCACCATCCCTCCAGGAATCTCCCTCTCTCAGCTGCCATTTCCTGTACTACCTGTTGACAGTCAGTCGGCAGCCCCGTGTGGATTGTGAGGCGGCAGCAGGAGGAGAAGGTTAGGATGTGGTCTTATCGCTTGTCAAAATCGCTGCCTTTACGTGCACTCATTCTGTGCCCCGCCAGGTCCCGAAGAGCGCTCGCCGGCTTAAGCACCCGGGTCTGGATGTTTTTCCGCTAAAACAAGCGTATCGAAATTCCTTCTGCGGAGCTTTGTAACGGACACGCTATTTATACGCTCCTTTTTTGTTTTGTTTTTGAAGAACTGCTGATGTCTTCCGGCCCTCGCTTTGGCACTTCCGTTTCTCAGATGTGAGGACAGTGATGTCTTTGATGTTGTGTTGTGTGGAGCTGGACAGTGGTGGTTGGTGGTGGTGGGGGGGGGGTGTTGTCCTTCAAAGGTGCATGCTAAGCCCCTTTTTCTGCTTTTTCCTCTGCTGACAGACTCGTGTTTCATTTAAGGTACTTTTACTTCAACAAGTTCAAGTCTGCATTAGCATCCATCCTAATAAACTCTAGGGCACAGGCGGCTCCATCCGAAGTAAACAGTTCTGTTGTTTTTTTTTTATTGTTGGCATCTTTTAAACCTGTAAGTTATGCGACTGCCTGGTTTCGTGAAAAGAATGAGTGTAATTTGTGGTTATTACTCTGACACAGCTGTTGGGAAGGAGTCGGCCAGTGTAAAATAACCCGGTGTGCTCCATCAAAGTAAGAAGGGCCTTAAATGATTCATTACCACTATGCTCTCCTTCTGGTTGACATTTCTGTGCACCAAGATTCATTCGGTCAGTTCATGTAGGTAATGTGCAGTTTAACTATTACGGTGGGGATAACTCTTAACTTACACCACTGAAATCAGCCTGCTTGCTTGTCGCTGACGTTTGTGGTCACCTTTTGTGGGCCTTCTTTTTACAAATCAATGTAAATATTTTTTGCAAGAATGCGGGGTTAAATATGAATTTTGATCACATTTAAAAAATGTGCAGCCAGGGCACATGATCTGGGAGAGGGATTCTGATTGGTGTTTAAAATTCCCGTATTCATTTAGTTTTTTTTATGATCCTACACCGAGCACGTGAATCGTGAATCTAGCCCTTGGGGCCTCAGATAACAAACTGCACTCCCGCTCCACGAGGAAGGAGGACTGTAATACCATAGAGATCTTATCCGGTTTGTTGTTGTTTTTCGGCACAAAAAGCCGTCAGTCGCCTGGGCTCTCTCGCAGGGCTGAGAAGTCAAGGTGAACCAGGTCAAAGAAACGTCTGATTATAAGACAAGCCCTGTTATTCAAAACAAAACAAAGCAGAACAGGATATAGCTGGCTTGATTACAGCTGTCAGCTCCCTTCTGTTTACCTTGCCATTGAAAATGAGGCAGCATGGAGGTAATGCATTCTCTAAAAAGACTTTGGCGACTGAGCAAGTGTGAGCATTGGAAGCTAATTGGCGATGAACCCTGGCGCTGCACAGGAACTGTTCAGGGTTTGAGGCCATCGCTGGGATTGGGTTTTGTTCTCCCTGGCAGCTCGGCTAAGGCTGACCTCTCATGACTCCTTTTAAAAGCTTTCCCAAAGAAAAACATACATTTGGGCCTTTTATTTCTCATAAATGTGTCAGCCTTGGCGCTGCTGATCCCGCAGTGTTCTCCCTTTGTGCACTATAAGCAGGACATTATTCAGTTCCTTTATTAATGCTCCTTAATAAACAAGGAAAAGCTTTTGAGAAGCTGTGAAAATCAGCTCCCCTCGGAGGTTTTATTGTTTAATGTGACTGCGGCTCTCTGCCTCCATGATGCCCCAGCAAAACAGGCACTAACGTGCTGCGAGGCTCATGGAGAGAGCTGCTCTTCTTCTCTACATGGTGAGAGCTGCTCTTCTTCTCCACATGGAGAGAGCTGCTCTTCTTCTCCACATGGTGAGAGCTGCTCTTCTTCTCCACATGGTGAGAGCTGCTCTTCTTCACCACGTGGAGAGAGCTGCTCTTCTCCTCCTCTGTTACTCATACTTTACCACCACCTCCTTCAACTCTTCCCTCTTCTTCTCCTTCTCATTCTGCTCTTTCTTCTCCCCCCTCTCTAACCCTAACCCCAACCCTCCTTTTCTTCTCTTCCTCCCTCTCCTTCTCCTTCCCATGCTGCTCCCTCTTCTTCTCGTCCTCCCTCTCCTTCTCCTAAACATGCTCCTCCCTCTTCTTCCTCTCCTCCCTCCTCGTTTCCTTCCACTCATGCTCCTCCCTCTTCTCTTCCTCCCTCTCCTTCTCATACTTCTTCCTCTTTTTCTCCTCTCCCTCTCCTACCCATGCTCCTCCCTCTTCTTCTTCTCTTCCTTCTTCTCCTACTCATACTTATTCCTCTTTTTCTCCTCCTCCTCTCTCTCCTTCTCCTACCCATGCTCCTCCCTCGTCTTCTCCTCCCCTCTCAACTCCTACCTCCTTCTTTCCTTCCACTCATGCTCCTCCCTCTTCTTCTACTCATTCTCCTCCAACCCCTCCTCCTCCAACTCCTCCTTTTTCTTTTTCTTCTTCTCCTCCAGCTTCTCGATGTTCCTCTTCTCCGCCCCCTCCTCCTCTTTCCTGCACTGCTACTGCATTTTTTTATTGACTGTTTTGGAAGGTAAAGTCTAGGGCCTTTAAAGAGCCCTGTAATTATTTATACAGCATGTCCCAATCGGGGGAAACTCTAACTTACTCTTTTGTGTACTGTTTTCTAATTTGAACAGATAATAATAATAATAATAATAATAATATTAATAATTAATAATAACAATAATAATATTTGTCATTCTGGGATATCCCCTCCTGTGTCGGGCATAATTTTTATTTTATTTTATTCCAGTGAATAATTCAGTGAGTACCAGTGCTGTTTATAATTTGCCCTTTAGAGAGTCATTTTGTTGAACTTTTCCTGCGTTTCATGCAGTTAAAGGTGTATTAGCACTCTAGGGCGCCTGCAGGCCCAGAGAACGTGTAGCGGGGCCCTTACACCTTCTCTGACCCCAGTCTTATCCTGTCTTCTGCGTGTAGCCCCCTAACTTACATTGATTAGCTGTTGGGCGGCTTTGCTGGCCTGTCCCCTGCTGTAAAAGGGCAGCCCAAAGAACAGCGCTCCTAATTTAAACTTCCTGAGATTAGTCCGTGCTGTTTTATCAGGTGTGCTGCTTTATCAGATTGGAGCTTCTGTCGTGACAGCTCACCTTAAAAAGATCTGGGATTGGTAAGATAATCTGCATCAGTCTGTCGGCCTCTGCTTGGCATTTACAGCCTTTTAAAACTCACTGTTTTACCTGCCCATAAGCAAGGGAGATTCTAGTTTCTTCTTTATTTTATATAAGGTGGGAGGGCATACTGTAAGAGGGGTCGTAAGTCATTCTGAAGGACCGACTTCATCATTCACCAATGATATGTTTTTAATTGGTGAGTGACAGGGGACACTCCAGGGACCAATCAGCTTTCAGCTGGGCCCAGTGTCCCTGTGGCTCCGCCTCTGTATACTCCTCTACCCACAAGAAAGTGAAACAGTCTGCAGCCCTAGACCGAAGCATCCATTCATAAGAATTACAGTAACATGGACAATCTTCAGTGTATCTAGTGCTGGGAGTGATCCCACTCGAGAAGCTCCTTCTCCGTTAGCTGTTGCTAAGCGCCAGTAGCCGTAGCAGTAGCGCCAGTCGTGAGGGCTGGCCCGGCACGTTGCTGCCCTAATCTGCAACGCGAGCGCCATGGCGACATGCCCCTCGACGCCTCCAACTCATTCTCCACATCGATTGGATTTTTTTTCTGGTTATCTGAGCGTAAAGACTCACAGATGTTTGGCGAAATGAACTTTGCGTGCAGGAGGTGAGGGTCGCACAGAGGAGAAAATAAGGTCACGCGTACCTGTGCCCCGCCCCTTTCTGCATTTCTAACTGCCTGCCGTCTCGTCTTAGGCGCGCGTGACTGTCGATTGCCGGCAATCAGAGAGGGCAGTCATCCCACACTCCCCATGCTTCCCTTATCCCTGCACCCCAGCGCTGTGTCAGAATACATACATTAATAAAATTACAGCTACAAAAAAAAAATAAATACAGGAAACACATTTGCGGTCAGCAGATTTCATCTCCCGCTTCGGCCAAAAAAGAAAAAAGGGACCTTTCCGGAGACAGAAATAGTGGTGGTTGAATAATTAATGACATTGAAAGTGTGAGGCCTGGCTGCCTTTAATCTCTGCGTCTCACAGCCCAGTGACCTTTCACGGGATTGTGGACCGCGGGGGGGTGGTGCTGAGCCTAAGGTGGGAGATCAGCTGATGTTCGGAGGAGCTGCCACTGAGCGAGTCTCTACTGCCATGCCCGTAACTTTGGCATGATGGGTGTCAGGGGGGCACGGGGGCTCTTACCACGGAGAAATGGCCTCCCTTATGGGGTTATGACATGCATGTGCATACACCCATGGTCAGACTCGTCTCCCCTCTTTCTTTTTCACCCCCACACTCTTGTTTCTCTCTCTCAGTTACATCTTGTTCCTCAGTGTCCCCCCCGAAGACACTCGCTTCATTTGACACTGTAAGATC
>JAODKM010000020.1:1918925-1936619 GCA_026780845.1 Petrocephalus sullivani | reverse complement strand
CTCGTCTCCGCATGCGTTACTCCGCAGTGTTTTAGTACCGACTCGTCTCCGCATGCGTTACTCGGCAGTGTTTTAGTACCGATTCCATCTCTGCATGCGTTACTCTGCAGTGTTTTAGTACCGATTCCATCTCCGCATGCGTTACTCTGCAGTGTTTTAGTACCGACTCGTCTCCGCATGCGTTACTCCGCAGTGTTTTAGTACCGACTCGTCTCCGCATGCGTTACTCGGCAGTGTTTTAGTGCCGATTCGATCTTGCGGTGGAAGGTCGTAGTGCATGGGGTGCTTTTCTTACGAGAAAAAGTAGCTACAGTGGGCCGCTCTCCTTTTGTTGTGGGTACGCTGAGTACAGGATCGAAGGCCGTGTTCTTTGACACTTGACGACTTTGGGCGTGGGGGTGCCTTCTCCTTTAAAGCCAGACAGCTCTAAAACAGGCAGACTAGTCCTATGCCGCACCTTGAATAGTTTGAACTCCCAGCAGGAGGAGTTTTCAGGGCCTTGTCTCTTGGGGGGAAAAGGACCCCCCCCCCCCACAGCAATGGAAAGTTGTCAGATCATCTTATTTTTTGCCTAATTGCCATCTGCTGCAGTCCAGTGGCGCAGACTGGGAGCAGTAAATCAGGCCGTGTTCTGAGCAGCGATGTTTTCTCCAGATGTAGTCTGAAGATTTCATCCTTTTGTAATTACCCAGTGAAGCCCAGGGTGTCATCTGGTTTTTATTGGGGGGGGAAAAATTATTTTACACTGTGTTTTCTCATCATGGCCTTATTCTGGTGTATGAAAAAAAAATCTAAACTAAAAAAAGGGTATAAAATAAGGGAAGCAGAGAGGAACTCTGTGTGAACTCCTGCGCAGAGACACACGCTTATTGATTACAGGTGGAGAAGGCGCTCATTATGGTCACAGGTAATCAGAGCAGCCTGCTTAGGCAGAGAGGGGGGGACACAAGGGTTTTAGGCATATTCCTGACTTGAGTTCCCCAAATCGGACTTCAGTTCTTCTCCCAGCCTGTTTTCCAGATCAGTGCTTGGACAAGCTCCAGCCCTTCGTGATTTTTCCGTACCTGTGTTCCCCTTCAGTCCGTCGTCTGTCTACCGCGATGCATTACAACAGAAAAGAGGCAGCCATATTTGCTTTCTAGCTGCCTAGGAGAGGTCCTGACAGCCTGTAACACAACTTTCACAAGCCGATGCTCGCGATATAGAACACAGGTACCGACATTGCAAGCAACGCAAGATGTACGAACGCCCAAACATCTGAGTCAACATGCACTACGACACTTTTTGATGTTTCTGGTCATTTTTTTTGGTACTACGGGGAAATACTATTTGATATAAGTAATTCTGAAGCACTTTCCAGATTGTGGGTATGATTTATAGAACCACAATGCCCTGTTAAACTAAGTGTCACTGTGCCCAGGCTGTAGATATAGCTAGACTGAGTATCTTCTCAACCACCAAAAAACACTCCATCTGTTTAAGTTCTAGTGCTGAAAATATCTCCTACATTTTTACGCGCTCCTCCTTGAATTTTCAAAGCCCTTTCATGACAACATCACATTCAGTAAGTAGGCACAAACAGCAGAGGTACTCAATTTGATAAATGGTTTGGAATTGGACCTTGGACCTTCTTTTCACAAAGGTTATCTAAGTCGTGACATAGGAATGTTCATGATTTATATCACTGCGGTTGGACTAGTCCTGTATTTTTTATTATATATTTTTTAAGAGAACACAACCACAAGTATAGTCTAAGCTCCTCTGTATTCTTTGGTCGTTAAATTTCTGTTGTTGGAGAGGGTCTCGCATCTACAGTAGTATGCAGATGTTAATTTTAAATTATCATTGTGCTAAATTAACTACTGCAAAGCCCTAGACTGAGCCGTGCAGAGTATTGGCTGGGAGTGTAGGAGAGCCTCTCCATACGAATTCATAAGCAGCTGCTCCCTAGGGGTCTGGCTCTCCACGTTCTCAGAAGGAAGCCGTGTTCTTTATCAGCTCTCCTGGTGCTCTGATGTCTCCAGTCGTTGTCTCTGACATCAACGCGGCAGATAAATTATGGAGTAGCTTTGAATGTAGCCTCTCATGAAATGGTCTCTGCACGTTGCCAGCTAATATTCAACAGACTTTATCCACCATCTTCAATTAGGATCCTGTTATGTTTCTCTTAGTCTTGACTGTACGCTCTTTTGTTCCTGAGTGCTCTGAACGGGAACCTTATGCCATGTTTATTCCCTTTTGTGGGTGAGATATACTGGCCTTTAATTTTCATACGCAAGCCTGTTTTGCTCAGCACGGTTCTTTCATTCCGTGTCGTTGGAATGGCCGCTTTGAAATCGATGGAATGATGAAACGTCAGAAGACTGCAGTTTATGGAATATCAAATAGAATAAAGGCACTGTACGGATTATGAGCTGAGTTATAGTACATGTCTGTGTACGTTACATATCCCGAAAATCGATCACATAAAGGGATTCATTCAGCACTTCAATTTCCTGTTGGAAATGCCACTTTTCATTTCATCTCTCCCTTTTGAGTCCGATTTTTGCTTATTAAGTCGTCGATTCGGGCCATTCTGCTCCGTCTCCAGCTGTGTTTGAAGGTGCCTTGAAGGGGGGGGGCGCAGAACAAGGCATAACACTGCAGTGGGCAATGCAAAGGGAACTATTCTGAAATTTGGATGGATGGAATGTTTTATGTTATTTTCTGATTATATAGTATGTGTTTCCCTGTATGTTTTTAACTGCTCGTCCATCCTAAGTGTTTGTGTTATTTTCTAACATTCCAAAGTGTTTTTTAAAAACAGGTTAAAGCCTTCGCCCTGCCTCTCTATCCTAGAAAGCAACCTACTCCCAGTATAACACTTTAACAACTTTTAAATCATTACACATGATGAAGTAGGAGTTTTATGTTCCAAGCAGGATCTGACATCTCTGATTAGCAGAGACAGCCACCCGGCCATGCTTAGGAAGGGTGAATAGGAGAAGTCATAAAGTGCCAATCACAGCATTGAACGCCCGTCCCCCCCCCGGCCAGGTACTCCTGATTCCTTCACTTTGGCATTCTTAAACTTAGGAGAGGATTCAGGATTTATTGTCCTCAAGGATATTCTGCCAACGGTGCCGTACAAAAGCAGACAGCGACAAGCTAAGGGCCACCTTTGCACTGAGCAGACACCGCAAGAACTAAGGAGCACGTGGAAGTGCTATTTACACATACAGCAGGTCCATGGGGCTGACTGACCCAGCTTTCTCAAAAATGTATAGCATCTGCTAAATAAATAAAGTGTAAATGTGTCCGGAGGGGAAGCTCGCAGTACTGGCAGGAGATTGAGAGCGAGGGTGTAATGACATAGGAGGGGTTTAGGTGGCAGCTTTCAAATAGGTGCTGAGCACTGAGCACTGATACTGAGTGGGAGGTGAGCAGGGTGCATCTGTGCTGTGGGGGAGCTGCGTTCTGCCTTCACGCACACTGAGGTCTCACGCTGCGTCTCCCACCGGGCCGCACGCTGGGAAGATGATCGGGCAGGTTGACGGACCTGGCCCAAGGCCGTAGGCCTCCATGAGTGTCTTTAGGTCACTTTAGTGCTTTGTTTTTGGGAGTGAGACATGTAGCCAGTAAAATCTTTAATTTTGCATCTCCATCATTCTAACAATTCATATCTATCTGTCTGTCTGCCTGTCTGCCTGTCTGCCTGTCTGCCTGTCTGTCTGTCTGTCTGTCCGCCTCCCCCCTCCCCCCGTTGGGTAATTAGCACGTAGCTGACAGCTGTGAAAGGCTAAACACCAACAGCCTAAACAGGACAGCAGTGTGCTGGTGCTAACCTGTGCCCTTACGGTGTTTCCCACCACTCACATAAGAGCTCCTGTTTCCTGGATGTCTGTGGGGACAGCTGTATGAGCAGGCTTAAAGGGCATGGCCTTAAAGGGGAGGGGCTGGGGGCCTGTGCCTTACTGCCCCGCCTACACCGGCCTTCAGGATTCCAGCTGTGGGTTTGCTGTGCTCCCCTGTTCCTGGGATGCTGTCTGCCCTGAGCCCCCCCTTTGGACGCGATCAGGCACGGCCTAGACGGCTGCTGTTTGCTGACCCCTGTGGGAGGGAAGCCTGAGTGGGGAGGAGATTCCTGCTTTTGTCATAAATATAGCTGAATACACAGGAGATCCATCATAAGGACAGGCTGTTTGCGGAAGGACAGGTCAGTCTGTGGGGGGTGCTAGTTATGGCTGCTTTCACTCCTTTTGATTTGACCGATTTGCGTAACACGTGTGTGCTATGCAGTGTACTTCAGTCAGGTTGGTCTGTTCCAGCGTCATAGCCGTTCACCGTATCAGAGCATTTTTAGCTGATGTAGAGTTGTTACAGAATAACAATGTTAGTTTAGGTGGCCTTCTCTATACATATGCAGTGGTACAATTGTGTTTAGAGTGTTCATGTGTGGTAGGGTACAGATTTCTCTTGCTGTGGATCTTTGTGTGTATTCCTACCTGGTGCTGTGAGCTCCAAGTTTCCTCTCTAGTGAATTGAAGACCTAGCTACATATGAGGATGAAATAGAGACTTCAAATCCACAAAATCGTTCCAACCATCTCAAACTGGGCCAGACCCCGGAAGAGAGACTGTGGTCAGGGCTGAGATAATGTCCAGTATTAGCTACCTTATCATCTACCTTTGAAAACGGATATAGTTTCAGGATATCACATTCCATACCATCTCCTTCAGCCTATTGCTTATGAAAACAGGGTCATGATTGGCTGGAATAGAAGCGCATTGGGTAGGGTCAGCAATAAGTAGTCTAAGCGAAGATGTCACCTGAGTGTTAAAGCGGTGACCCTACCCTAAAGGTCATGGAAGGCAGCTGACGGGATCACTTACACCATTCCAAAAGCCCATTAGGAAGACCCTTCCAGAAAGTGTCGTGTGAGTTCTGGTGATACCTAGTTAGGCAGCAAAGGTTTAAAAACAGTGAAAGCTTAATAAAAAGGGAGTGAGGTGTAATCCCTGCCCTTAGTAAATAACATTTCTGTTTGCCAGATCTCTATCATGAGTCATGTTGCGGTTTAATAGCTTTGATCCCTGCGTATCTGTGTCTATAAGTATGCCGAGCGCTCAGAAAGATGTGGTTACCTCACAGTCCCGCTGCCTCCGGGAATTTGGTGGCGAGCACCTGTGATGCCGGGGTGGGGGGGGGTTAAATAGCATACATGCGTAATGTGGCGAGGCTCTCTGCATGAGCGTGCTAAATGCTTGCCACATAGCGTGCGCTCAGAGGGTAAGAAGAGCAGTTTGCCATTTTACCATATTAAATATCATATTGGAATAACCCGTAGCTGGATGTTGAGGTGGAGCAGTGGTGTGATTGGCACCCTACAGGAAGTAAACACATTACATAGGGGCCCTCTCTAGGATTCAGATCTCCCTTCGTCTTATTCAGGTTCCTCCGTTTAACAGTACAAGTCGCCCAGAACTGGCACGCCCCAGAACATGAATATGAAATTAAGTCCACAGGTTGTCCTATGCTTGTGTGCGGAGCACTCTCATAACCTGCTTGTGTGACTGGCATTAAAACGGAGGTGATTCATCCATGTGCCAGGGGTCCACTCGCCCTGCGGCAGGCGTCCCCAGACGAGCATCCAGAAGAGTGACGTTGGCCGACGACAGGCCAGCTAATGGGGCAGCTATTTTGAGGAGCTCCTGCTGCCTGTCTGGGCTTCACATGAGGTCTGCGAAGCCTCCAGCCGTAGACTGCCTCCAATTAGCCGAGCCTGCGTTTGATTTTCTGCACGCGTGTGTGTGTGTGTGTGTGTGTGTGTGATGACAATCATGTTTCAGCTGTAATTATACTGCGGCTGGAATGATGAGGTTTGGCGATATTGATCCGCCATCGATCGCCGTGATCAATGAGCGCCTTGCTTCATTTTTCATGGAATTTTTTTGAACGTAATGAGGAGGACTTCCAGAGTGACCTCATAACAGGGTTATGTTTGCGGGCTGAGGTCTATTGGCGGATTGGGGAGGGGGGTCACCTTCTGCTATAGGTCCCACTTTTCAGCTCGAGTCCCTTTGGACCTGGACCAAATCAGGGCTTCCAAATGGGTCTGTAAAATTCACCGGCACACTTACAGTATTGATTCTTCTGTTGCCAGAACAGATATATCCCTTGTTTTGAGGATGCAGTGATTGCCCCAATAAACATGAAAGGAAGTAACAATATAATAGCAAAAAATTGCATGGAGAATTCTTAGATTGCTAATGTACCAGCGATGAGTGAAGCAGGCCACTGTTTAACAAAGCAGGTCTTACTACACTATTATATTAATAATAAATAAAATAAACCCAGGTCCATTCAGTTCCATCCATCCTGTAAGCTTGACCGGTCACTTTTTCCAGAGCTAACTGTTCCCGAAGGCCCTTTACGCCTTTGTTGGTGAGCTTGGTTCTCTCAAAGGACTGGCCTTTCGATGACCCCGTCAATATTGACAATGGCACCGCACCTAGTAGGTGAGTCCGGCAAGGTGCGGCAGGGGCTGGCATCTAAGGCCACGTCCCTGGAGCAGAGCTCAGTCACGCTCGGCAGACCTGCTCCTTTGAACTTGCCGGATAGGGGAAGTAGGAAGAGCAAACATTATTTTTACTGCCTTGTTGCTTAGCCTGAAGCAGCAACCAATTATGTTGTAATGAAATATTTACGCAGCCAAAGTATAACCGCCAGAGGTGCTGGCCGGATAATACTTGGCTGACGAGATAGTGCCGCAAGTCCCTTCCGCGGCTGTTGTGCCTTTTTCGGCTGGGTGTGGTGCCGGAGCATCTCCTGGGCAGTCTGGCTCCCTGCTTAGACCGCTCGTCTACGGCAAGACCACGCCAGAGCCACCGTCCCATTCGCCGTTGGTGCGTCTCTGTCCCTCACTGTGTTTCTCCACAAAAAGCAAACAATAAAGTATTTTTGGTAAAAAGCCAAATACCTGTTCTTATAATTCATTGTAACACATTCACAAAGCATTATAAACATAGCTGTAACTATTTATAAAAAGGCATAACACATTATAGCCATGTTTCTCATGAATTATGAATGCTCGGTGAATGTCTCATCTATAATAATAATAATAATAATAAGTAATACCTTCATAATGCATTATATTGGTCAGTGTAAGAATTAAGGATGCTTTGTCCTGCATTATGAAGGTGTATATAGTGCATTATAGACGAGACCTTCATAGAGCATTCATAATGCATAATACACATGGCTATAATGTGATATGCCTTTTTATAAATAGTTATAGCCGGGCTTATAATGCATTATGAATGTATTACAGTGCATTATGAATGTATGTGTACTGAAGTATAATGTCTGCTTTAAGTAAAGTGTTACCATATTTTTTATCTGCGCTGGACTGGTATCTTGTCCAAGATGCTCCCTGCCTTGTGCACTGTGCTTTCCGACTGCTAATGTCAGTTATGGATAATTAGCATTTTTTTTTTTTTTACTTTTTCCCTTAATAAGGAGAAAAGAGCCGTGTGTGTTCCAGTGTCTATCAATAAGAGCAGCAGCTATAAGCATCCAGCAGTGTGGAGTTCAGGCTCCCTATTGTCTAGATGCAACCATGGAAAAAAACTGGTCTTAGTTTCACCACTAAACACTGAATTTACCTGTAAAACGAATAAGTACTTACAGTTATTTTTTTTCACACCTCACTGATATTATATGAATCTACTGAAAGGCACATTAAACTTTTGGAGGACAGAGGGCAGGCAGAGCAGTGGCGGAACTTGATGTTGTGTTTTTATGCGGTCAGTGGTGGTTGACACGGCGTATAAAGAATAGTGATATTAATCATCTGCATGTTAATTAGTCACCGGGCAAATCCTGAGATGCAGGCCACGCAGGCTGTGCGGCGCGGGGCGTCCTAGAACACCGTGATCTCTAACCCCACTGGGTCGCATCTGTCCGGTGACAGAGGGGCTTCTCCGGGGAGGACCTCGATGTCTGTTGTCAGAGACTGATGGCTTTTTTTGTTAATATCCGTGTGCCGAATTCCATTTGCACTGACCATATTAATCATCTGCCCTCCAACCCCCCTTTCGAGGACTTCTGGTCCATGGCACTAGATGACCCCTGCAGTTGTCTGGATGGCATGTGACAAATGGGAGGGTGACAGGTGCCACAGTCCCCGCCACCTCCGCGCCGTGAGCGGACATGCTGGAAGACAATGTTTCCACAAGCTAACCGAGTGGGGGCCCAGGCAGCTGCCCCACAGCCCTGCGAAATTCTGGCCTCGGGCTCCCGGGGATTCTGCGCTGGGTCTACAGCCGGCAGCCATTATGCAATCTGCTGCCAATTCCCTGTAGATATAAAGAAAAGTGTATCCTCCAACAGGAAATACTTTTATCAATATATATAATTGATACATTATACACTACCCCCTCCTGACATCTTCCGCCTCCTACTGGCCGAGTTGCGGTACTGCCTCGCCCATGGTGCGCTCGGCCGCTCGGCCTGACATTCATAAAAACACCGGGAGGCTAAGTTGTTAATTAGGCGCCCAGAGAGGAGGGCAACGTCAAGCGATTAATTTTGTTGGGGCTTGACATCATTTCCTGCTCAATTCAGGGTAATTTGCTATGCATCGCATAAGCTGCAGTTCAGCTCATTAATGGGAAATGTGTTTATCCGGCTGCCTTTAAAAGCTGGCATAATGTATGTATGCGTGTGTTTATCCAAATATTCGTAATGAGTTGGACCTGGAACTCCAGCACAAGCTCCTCAGGGCATTTACCCAGTCTTGTTACTGGTGCTCAGGACATTGATCCCGGGTTTCCCCCATTTGCTACAGGAGCCGCACGTCCCTCCACGCCCATCCCATGGCCCCTCGCCCCCCCAGCCCGCAAAAAGAGACATTCATTCATTTTGCACACATGCATTGATCAGAGCGACTTACCAGCCCGTCTTCAGACAGCGTGGATATTATCACGAGGCGTCTTAGTCAATTCTGCCTATACCATGAGGCGAGGTGAATAATGAAGGCTTTAGAGGGCCTTGCGGCAGCAGGACACGCACCCAGGCGCACACCCGCACGTGTGCATGCAGACACTGCCTGTATGCGCAAACATCCGAGCCTTGGTGTGCAGTTACCAACACTTGTCTGCGTGCTGACTGCAATTAAACAGGGTCAGCTGACTGCATTGATTGTTGTCATCTTTCTGTGATTATGTACCTTTGCATCCAGATAGTTTCTGGAAATTCTGTAATCATCGCTCATTGTATAATGACCAGGTTCAGCATGTGAACATTCGCAACAGGGCTGCTTTCGATGACGTCTTCTGGCCATGGAGAGAAATGTGTGCCGGGTCTGTTATGCTTTTTAAAATGAAAATGTAGGGATGTTGGGTGGCACCAGATGCCCGCCCACAGCATAGTAAGCGCAGGCCGCTTAGTCTGTGACTGGGCCGATACGCCGTCACACGCTCACAGAGCTGCCCGCCCGGACCCCGGATCACTAAGCAGTGCCTGACACGTTCGCGGGGAGAATCTGGCAGCCGTCTGAGAAGTGACAGCCCGTTTCCTGCTGGGAGGGCATGTATATGAGGCACCCCCCCCCCCCCACACACACACACACACACACACACACACACACTGCTGGGGGATGGCGGGGACCTCGCTGGCTTCACTGCTCTTTCATGGCCGGCCTTCAGCTGCATGGTGACCTCCATCGACGTTCTTACCGGGGGCTCCCCCTACTCCCTAGATGGAGCTCCCCCTAATCACTAGATGGGGCTCCCCCTGCTCACTAGATGGAGCTCCCCCTACTCACTAGATGGGGCTCCCTCTACTCACTAGATGGAGCTCCCCCTACTCACTAGATGGGGCTCCCCCTACTCACTAGATGGGGCTCCCCCTACTCCCTAGATGGGGCTCCCCCTACTCACTAGATGGAGCTCCCCCTACTCCCTAGATGGGGCTCCCCCTACTCACTAGATGGAGCTCCCCCTACTCACTAGATGGAAATGCTACTTGAACATATTAAGTTCAACAGAGTCAAATTGTATTGTAAATTTATATTTAAAAGTGTGGCTTGTCTTACTCATATCAATGTATAATAATAATAATAATAATAATAATAATTTATTGTAAATGTGTTTACTATTATTTTGACAAATTAATTTATTTGAATAAATGAATGAATGAATGGTTAGGCTGTCTCATCTTGCACCCCCTGGGAGAAAAGCCTAGAGTTACTGGCTTCCTCATGAAGACACGGTCACATTAACTTCCTAAGCGGCTGCAAGTGTCACTCCTGTCACAGTTAGGGTGGCTTCCAGCATAAGGAGAAAGTTCAAGTCCATAAACAACAAATCCGGACCAAGGTTTTGTTTCAGCCAACCAGGTGAATACCCTGTGACTGCCACTCTTTATACTCAGCTGGTTGGTTGAAAGAAAATCTTGGTGTGGACTTTCCAGACCTGACCTTTCCACCTCTGTTTACCAGAAGAGATGGAAGCGTTGACGTCCGTTGAGCAGTCAGTGTCGTGTTTTCGGTGGGGAGGTAACCCTGCTCCACCCCCACCTCCCGTCTTCCTTCTCTTTTCATCCGGCAGAAGCATTATTCAAAGCAGGGTTACCACAGCAATGGGGTCAGGACAGGGCCACGCCAGCACCCTGTGATCCGGGCTCATGGTGACGCCCCGGCCCCCTTCCAGGGGCCTCACTGCAGCTGCTCTGGGGCCCAGGCTGAGATGGGCTCCACAGCAAGGGCCCTGTGAGTTCCTCCTAGCATGAGCTTTTCATTAGGCCGCCGAATTCCTGTCCATCAGCTGGAGGTGATTTATCAGCGCGGAGTCGCCGGATCACGGGAAGGCAGGGCGGCCAGCAGCGGCTGTCTCCTGCTTTAGTTTGTTTCAATCAGGTTAGGGACCTTATTGTTTGTTATTGTTTAATGCAGGAAATGACATCTCTCAGGACATTCTCTGCAGAGTCTGCAGCGTCATGCTCCTGGCTCTTCAGCACTGTGGAACAATTTATAATTTAAATATTATAGAGCATGGCTCCTATTCCCCCATGCCTAGCGGCCATGTGGACCTGCCTGGCTAGACGGCTGTGGGTTCAGTACCTTGTTTCAACATCCATTCCCATCTCAGGCTTTCTTTCAGACTGGGGTCTTCTGTAAGTGGTATCGGGACGGCCCAGGCATCGCCGTCATCTTTCATAGGTGCGAGTCAGGGACGGCAGGGGGCGCAAAAATCGTACTTGTGGTCTTGTCAAGACCAGTCTTGCTGCGTTGCTTTTTAAGAATGAACTTGGGGTGCAATGGATCATGGGATTGCTCTCATTTGGTGAGGATGCAACTGATGTACCCTTGACATTTGGGCCGAAGCACGAAGGGCATCCAGGGATTTTTACTGACCTCTGCACTTCTGTACTCGAGTATTGGAACTTGTCTTGGGCAATGGGAGATGACATAAACCGGGTACTCAAGAACACAAGTACGGTCAAGTGTGCGTATTGAGAAAGGGCTCAGGTGAGGAGCCGGCGAGGACCTGCAGCTTCGCCGTGCTGTTGGAGCAATGTCGTGACATCCACCTTCACTTCTGGTTAAATCATTACCATTTACGGGAAGCACCGGGCAGCCTGCGGTTTTATAAACTCCCCGATGTGGCTTTGATGTTTGGATCAGGTGGTGAGCTTTTTTTTTTCCACCCAAAGGTTTTCTCAAGCTCCACAAGGACTGTGGAGTCTTTAGACCAAATGTGGCCATGTTTTTTTTTTTAACTAGCAAGCAGGACTCATCTGGTCCCACTAAAACCATCGTGCTGTTTTTCACTCGCAAACCCAAACGATGTGTCTGGTGCTCTCCGTGCGTAAATCAGCGGGCTGCCCGTTTCGCTGCAGCTGGCCCCGCAGCGCGTGGGTGGAGGTGGACACGGGGGAGGAGGGGCCTCCACGCTCGCTCCAACAGCACCTCTTCAATTACGTCATGGAGGGCTTCAAAGAGAAGGAGCCGTGCGAGAGCACGCCGAAAGGGCGATCCTTTTAAATCACCTTATAACTCCATTAGGCCTGGACGGCGGGCCGGCAGAGACCCCTGTTCCTGGAAGAGGAATATTAATGTGCGCTCTAGGTGTTTTCAGAGTACAGGGGAGAAACACGATACTGCATGGCCGATAGGGCAAGGCTGCCCGGGACACCTTTATTGATATTACCAGAAAAATGAGCATTTGGGGGGGGGGTAGCCTTACAGAGGATGCATGTAAATATGTTTTCTCTTTCTTTCTATAAATACCTGTTGCGAATTTGTCGGGTCTGAGATTCGCAGCGGGTTTTCCTTTCGCCATGCCATTTGTCCTTCCCAGCTTTGATGAAATCAAAATCAAAGGCGGTGTAATATTACTCAACCTTTAAATGTCTCACGGACAAGGAGAAGGCGTAGCTAAGGCTGTCGGATTTTCGATGTGGTTCACAGCGCATGCCATAGGGGGAGGAGAAGATGCCCTCCTGCGCCCCCTAGCGGTCAGGCCCGCTCCTCTGCACGTAGCCCTGTCTATCTGTGGCGGGGCTGCTTGGGAAAGGGGAGACGTGCAGGAGGATATCCCGTCATCCACTGCTTGCTTTCTTACACTATAGTGCAGGGTTTGACCCCCCCCCACCACCACCCCCCAGATCAATATTTGGCATTCCCTTAATGAAACCGGCCAGTGTTTGGAGTTCCCTCTTTAGCAGGGAGACAGGCGGCCTCTCTGGTGTGAAGGGGGACTGTGGTCCCTTCCGCGTGGGCCCCGGGGGGCCCTGCACACCACCTCGAGGGGCCCCCCGATTGCCCCGTCCGGTATTCGTTAGGCCAGAGGAGGCGGCTGTAGTGAAATTGGTGCAAAGTGAGGCATGTCAGGCGAAGAAAAAGGTTATGTGTTAAACAACGGGGCCATGATTGGCCATTGATTTGTTCATTTGCAAGCTGTGTGAGTGAAAGTGAGCTGGTGGTGTCCTGCTGTCCCCACCGTCAGTCAGTCTCACCCTCGCTCTCCCCCCCCCAGCACCTGCAGCAGCACGAGAGTGCAGTGGAGGGCGACACCGGCTACTACCACTGTGCGCTGTGCAGCTACTCCACCAAGGCCAAGCTGAACCTCATCCAGCACGTGCGCTCCATGAAGCACCAGCGCTGCGAGAGCCTGCACAAGCTGCAGCAGCTGCAGAAGGGCCTGCCCGAGGAGGACGACGAGCTGGGCGCCATCTTCACCATCGTGAAATGCCCCTCCGCCGACACCGGTAAGAGCAGAGCCAATCACGCAAGCACGGGGCCTCTGCCGGCCAATCATCACCAGGGGGCGTGTCGTGGGCCTCCTTGCCACAACTAATCCTGTCCGGTTGTGGATGAGGCCTCCTTTATATTAACTACCTTCTATTTGCTTTTAACTAGTAATAAAACGGAGAACAAATGCAGATAAATCAGAAATATTGATTATCCTACTGTCTTATTTCTTGTTTTTGCGTAAGATTTTTTATTTTTTTTTCCATTTCAAAACATGACTAGCTTGTCCTGATGGGGCGGCCATTTATCACACTGTGTGTGGCGTTTAAAGGCGTAAGCGCTAGACAGCCGTGCCTGAGAAAACAGCCAGGACCCCAGAGCAGGCTCCACTCTGACCCTGACACACGGTGCTGCAAACTCCTTTGTCTAAATGATGAAAGTAAGGGCGCAGTTTGTTTTCCTGTTACCCCCACGGCTCACCCGGTGTTAACCCCGAGCACAGCGGGTCACGTGTCCCCAGGACGTGGCTGCTGATTGGCCAACCTTCTGACAATGTTCTTCATGCCCTGCAGTGCAAGAGATGCACAGATTTGGCTGTGTGGTTGTGTGGTCCTGCTCGCGGGTGGAGTTTCACCATGCCATGTGCAAACGGGACGTACCAGCCACTGAACCTGCTCCCACAGTTCAGGACATCCTGAGCGTAATCATTTGTTTTGCTCCTCAGTGCATTGTCCCAAAAGTAAACATGCATAAAGCAGGGGAGACCTTTTAAGCTATGAATTGTGGGTAATCACTCTTCAAAAAACAGGTGGGGCTGCATCTCCAATCATTCTGTCAGTCAAAGGTGCGGCTTTTGAAGGGGATTCTACCAGTCCCTGATAAGCTGTTAGACGGGATTCCGGTGCCCCTGCGATTTCTCTCTGCAGACCCCAATTCATCATGGCCGCCGACCCCTTCCACTTTAAAATGAAGCACAGGCTTGGGGCCGCTGCTCACGCCGGCCGGGGGAAGCGCCATCTGATAAAGAAGCGGAGGTTGCCGTTTGAAAGGGGGAGCCGCGGTCCGTTAACACGTCGTCTCTGCGGGACCTAATCACTTTGACTCCTGCCCCCTGCCTGGGATCCCTGACAAAAAGGCCACTGTGCACCAGAGGACCCCGGCTCACACTGGCCTTTTGTGTTGTTACGTAAAAAAAAAACACAGCCTGTTCCAAGCCGGCTGGGATAATGAAGCCAAGGGCTGGAGAATTACATACACGCCAGTCACCGATCTGACGTAAATCATTAGCGAATGCATTTAGCCTAGTAATTAAGGACAATTAAGCTTTCTGCTCGCTGGACTCCAAATATGTTAATGACTGTAGTGCAGCAAATGAATGAATGTACGGAAGTGTGGGTCGAACTCACTTAGGCTAACAGAGCATCAGGGATATCACTGTGGATTACCAGCAAGCCTGTTTGCCCACTTCTATTTATTTTCGCTCTCAGCCCCGTGTGCAGCCTAATGTCTGTTTTCTTGTAACTTCACATCGAGCCTGACGGCGGAAATCGAACCTGCCCTTCCCACACACAGACACACACACAGTTTCTATTCCTATCATTGTGGGGACTCTCCATTCATTTTTATGGGAAAATCCCTCCTCCCAGTCACAACACCCTTAAATCCTGTCTAGCCCTAATCTTAGCCAAACCAAACAAAATAGAAGACTTTTTGGCATTTTTACTTTTTTGGTGGCACTCGCAGATTTTTATAAAATGAAGGCTTGAGAACTGAGGATTGGCTTTGGTCCTCACTAACCATGTGTTTTTTCTGGATTTACGATACTGGTGAGATCTTTTGGTCCTCGCAAGTATAGCAGAACCTGCGCACGCACGCGCACTGCTAGTGTCGAATTCAACGTGTGTTACACACATAGCCCACGTGTAATTTGAGTTTATTGTCATACCACTTCATTGTCATCACGTGTCTAATTCTCTAAGTTAGAAAATGGGAATTAGGAATTGGACTTGAACTGGAGTCTGAAGGCCAGGTTGAGCTGTCTACAAGCTCTCAGCTGAGAGAGCAAACTTGTTAACTTTTAAAACGTTTAAAGATACATCGAGCCGCAAAAGGTCAGAGTCACATCTCATCATATCCTTATATCAGGTCTAACATTAAAATGTAGCATAGCCAAATTACGCCGGAGTCGGATTATTTAAATGGAGCCCGTGACTCTTAGATTTTTATTTGTGTCCCTGGAGCATGTCGATTAAATTTGGCTGATAATAATCATACTTCCTTAACACCGAAAAAAAAGTGCTGAGATTCTCCCGTCGTCCGATTAGGCTCGTCCATCGCCGATGTACACAGCCCATGGCAGTGCTGCCCCCCCACAATATTCAGTTGGTAGAAGATTAGAGAAAATCCGTTATGTGTTAAATCACGATTTGTCCTGGATGGCTGGGTCAGCCTCACGTTTGGGAATAGTGCATTTGCCACTTAGCTGTGAAGAGTTTTGCGCAGTGGAAATTTTCGTACAAGTTAAGGGGTGAGGCTTGTGACAAAAATGAAGTGTGACTTTCAGCAGTTACTTATGAAAGAATCGCTAAGAATTATAAACCTCAAATGTCACACATGCACACATTTTTGTGAAATCTCCTCCCCCAATTCTCACCCAATTGGAAATGCCTAGTTAATCGCATCATAACCCCCCCCCCCACACACACACACACACACACAGCTCAGGCCTTTAGCTCTGGGGGTCGGCTTCATCAGGGGCATAGGTGAAGGACATCATAGCGACGTCACAGGACAGTACTGGGGGGGGGGGGGCAAAAACAAAGACAGGCTCAGTGGACAAATCAGCAGGGCTGGGTGCAATTCCACACATTAACCCCCCCCCATGGCACCCGGGGACAGTGTGATGAATTTCCCGTCCAATTAGACCAATGTGGCGATAAAAGGGACTCGTTGTTTTAAGATCCTGCCCCCCCCCCCCCCCAAAAAAAATGTGCTGCCCAAGCATGTTTCTCTTTAACTTTTCATTCCTCAATCCTCCCCGGGAAAACAAAGGAGGCTTCCAGGAAGCCCTGGCCGACCACTGCACTGTGTCCCAGCAGATCTAGCCCAAGAAGCCTGTGTATGAAAGCAAACACGGGCTGCTGGTGGCTGTAACACATCAGGCCGCAGGGCAGGCCGCCGAGACCCGCTGCTTCCAGCAGAAGGCCTCTATAGGAGATGGATCAGTCACATTTGGCAGCATACGGGTATGGTAGGGTGGTTCCAGCTTTCCTGTGGCTATTTAAAGGTAAGAGTGAGCCTGTAAGGCAAGGGGGATTCAGGAGAGTGAGGAGGGCAGGCGCTCGGGACCAACCCCTGCACGCCCGGCCTGGGACCTTGGTCGCTAAGCCACGACCGCCGCCCGGCTTGCCAGCCAGGGACGAGTTTGGCATCTGTGCCAAGGGTGCCGCTCCCGTCGGAGGTGCTGTTCTGTGGGAACGTGGCCTGGCATCCTATGTATCAAACAGGGCCAGCCAGTCCAGGGCGTTAGCGCTGAGGCAACAGCAATGCTAGCACTGCCCATGTCGTCCATGCTGGTTATAACCTGAAGCAAACAGCATGAGAGAGTATATTATACACTGTGCCTGCCCACTGAAATGCACACAGCTCTTTATATTATTTTAATATGGTTTTTTATTATTGCACCAGTGCCCACCTGGGACCCAGTAGCACACGAGGAGGGGGTTGATAGGTCGGGGGGGTGCTTTATCAGTGTGCCATCCCATAATTCTTAGCCAGGGGGCAGGGGGAGGGAGAGGAAATTGTTTGACTTGCGTGCAGTTCTGGAAGCAGAGTTAAGCAGTGTGGCGGGAATTTCATAAATATATTACCTTCAAAATATTAAAAATAGTCTTTTATTAAAAAGTTGAAATGGCAGCTTTATGGAATTTGTTGTGGATTCATTTTGCCGTGCCGTCACGCAAAAAGGCCTTTTTTTCTTTTTTCCTTTTGGACAGACGCTTTATAAATTCCTCTTCCAGCTTCTCCTGTCTCGGTAAATTGACCGGAAAGCCTGCACTTACGTCCTGGGACAGGCATTGTATTAAGCTCGCACTCTGACACCAATTCCCTTCTGCCTCTTTAATGCCTCCCACAGGCACAAAGGCTGCATGTCAGTCATTGTGGGAGCAGCGCAGTTGTTTTTTTTTTAACGGCGTGCCTGATACAGGAAGCGAAAGGCGCTGCAGTGCCAGCAGGGGGTGGTCTGCGTGTGGGCCGGCAGGGGGCGGAGCCAGGCTGCAGGCTTGGGTCTGAGCAGAGGAGCCCAGACGGGAGTGGGTGTACGGAATGGGGCTGACATTGAGGCCCATTTGTCCTCTAGGTTCATGCAGTTTGCTGTGAAAGTTGGCATGAATGTGCAATTGGCCCTGCTGTGTGAACTCCCGCTCCTCCCCCCCCCCCCCCCCCCCTCCCCCCCCCCC
>JAODKM010000020.1:1897483-1911490 GCA_026780845.1 Petrocephalus sullivani | reverse complement strand
ACCAGGGGTCCGGAAATGCTTTTGAAGTTCTTCTTTCCTTGAATTAAATCAGAGGGGTTTGTTTTTATACTTTTCAAATGTGTGGCCCCCCCCCCCCCCCCCGCAAATATCATACATTTTCATGACAGCCCGGTGGAAGTCGCCACCCTTCCCAGAATCCCCAGGTGGGAATACAATTAGGTGAAGGGCCCCTCTCATTCGTCCTCACGGGCTCCACATGGCTCCACTGAAATGAGCCCGACCAACCGGGGCAAAGGAAGAACACTATAGCCTCTGGGGAAATAATGCCGTCATATAAAAGAGAGGGAGAGAGAGAGAGAGAGAAGCAGTGCTGGGGTGGGTGAAAAACGAAGGGACAATGAAAACGAGGGGCGGGGGGGGGGAGTCCAAGCTGACTAGCAAGGTCTATCCCCAGTGAGTTACAATGTAGAGCAAAATCTCTGGTAAAGACAAAGGCTTTGTCTGGCATCTGGGCCTCTCCTGTGTGCGCGCCCCCCCCCGCCCAGCTTTGTAATTAAATGACTGCGACTCCATCTCCTCTTCCATAGCTCCCCATTACGGGGGGCAGATAAGGCATCGCTATCTACGGCAGGTTAAGGGCGGCTGCCGGCCGGCCAGGCCTGGCCAAATCCGTCACGGCATCTCATTTTCCCCGATGCTTATAATTGATGTGGAGACAGTAGTAATTTATTGGCCGTCCACAATTACCATAGTCTGCGCTCACGGACGGATGCGGCTGCCATTTATATGTGCCGAGCGTTCGGACGTGCAGAGGGAGGTTTACCAGCAAGCCTTACATATTAGCGCAGGCCACGTGCTGTTCCTTATTATTATTATTATTATTATTCTGATGACTTTATTGTTATCTTCTGGGTTTAGCATCTGAAATGTAAAAAGCTGGGGTTGGGTGCCGTGCCTTACGGTGCCAAGAAGGGTTAGGAGCCAGGTGTATTAGACCTTGGGAATGGACACTGGATTTGGGGGTGCTGGGTGGTACCTCTCAAATGCCCTAGCTTGTGGAGGAAGCTGAAAAGTATGGGCTTGATATAGTCAGCCTTACCTCCACACCCAGTGTGGGCTCTGGGCCCAGACCTCTCAGTGTCCTGCTGTTGAGTTCCCCGTGGTGAATGACTTAAGGTGGGCGTGGGGATGCTCACAAGTCCCCAGTGCTTTTAGACTGTGAGACTGACCTTTGTCTGAATGGAGCATGGTGAAGGCCTCAGTCACCCCGGTGGCCAGACGGCAGTGACGGTCTAGTGGATGCAGATTTGAGGGCACTGAGCAGGTCTGTGGTGAGAAGCAGAAACCATGGAGATGCTTCTGGTCTAGCAACATCAGTCTGTGTCCCAAATCTTACACATGGTTGAGTAGGGTTGCAAAAGTACCGCGGTGGTCTGAAGGGAGCTGCCTCTGGGGACCTGGTCCGACCTGGCATGCCCCCCCCCGCCGTGTAAGAAATAAGACCAACCTGAGCTGTCTAATGTTCAGATGGATGGACAATCAGTCAGCTCAGGAGCTACAGTGAGGCTGCTTTCGCCCAGTTCCCCTGAATTTTATCCATTTTTAGACAGGTGGAATCAAAATGAACATTCATGTCAATCCATCAGGAAAAAGGCAAACAATAAAGTTGGATTCTCTTATTTTCAGTGTCTATGAAGTGTTATAGTTAGTTAAATGACTATGGAAATGGTTTATTTCTTTGTGTTTCTTAGATAGAGCATATAAAACATCTTAATACTTTATACTAGGTCTTTGTGGAATTTGGGGGCAATGTGGGTGGGGGGGGGTGATGTTTATACCTCACCAGGGCTTTGTTCTAAATATAAAACTCTCCCAAACGATTGATTTCTCCCTCTTGGTTGTATCATTAAACATGAATAAATGCACCCTCTGTTTGCCAGGGATGTTGTTTGCAGCCATTAGCGAAAGAAGGACCATTAGCAATAAGCGATTACGACACCACTGTACTCTGTTTAGGTCACGTGATCGCCACAGTGAAGGTGATATTCCTTTGCCGGTGACGTGGCGGCGTGCATACGTGTCTGCGGGGCACCGTTAGTGCCCGGTGGTAGGGATAAGTCACGCACGGATCAGGCCTGCTTTCAGGAAGTGCCTCGACGCATGCTTGTTCTTTACACTTCAGCATAGCCATGGGGGAATCTCAGTGGTGCTGTGAGTCTCTCTCATCCTTTGATGTGCCGCTTAAGGAGACAGAAGTTGCCTGAGCCTTCTTCTGCTTATCTGTGAACATGTCGTGTCACAAGCCGGCAGCAAGATGCAGCCCACCCCTCCTCCCACACGCCCCGGGCCCCCCACTTCTCTCTTTATGTTTATTTTGTCTACATCCACTACTACTGTATGGCTGCCAAACTGGACTGTAAAAAGGCAGAGGTGGTGGGCTTGGTTTGTGATGGGTACCCTCTTTTTCCAGCCTGGTAAATGGGAGGTATCTGGATCTGACCTGTGAAATTAATGTCCGGTAATATCCAGGATGAGGTTCAGGCATAACAGGAATGAACCAGTCGGGAAATGCGGGTGAATGTGAGGCTGAACTTGTGTGGGTGCTTCTGGTTGCCTGTGTGTGTGTGTGGCTTATGCTTATATTACTTTGTGGGGACCAAATGGCCCCCGCAATGTGATAAAAACCTGGTATTTTGACATTGTGGGGACTATTTTTCAGGTCCTCACAAAGATCTGTGACTGCAATCGAAAACCTAAAAGTGCCAAAAGTCCCATATTTCGTTTGGTTACTCATGGTTAAGCTTAGTGCTGGGTAGGGGTTAAGGTTGTCATGTTGGGATCAGAGTTTTCCCCATAGAAATGAATGGACAGTCCCCACAAAGATAGAATTACAAACGTGTGTGTGTGTGTGTGTGTGTGTGTGGACATTTACCAAAATGTCCCCAAAGTGTGGTAAAACCTACAATATTTTCAGGTCCCGATTTGGATAACCTCAATTTTATAAAAATCTGTGAATGCAATGAAAAAAGAAGACATTTTTGCACTTTTACTATTTCAGTTGGTTACTTATGGTTAATGGTAGGAATTGGTAGGGTTAAGGGTGTCGTAATTGGGATTAGGGTTTTTCCCATAGAAATGAATGGAATGGAATTTAGATAGGTATGGGAGTCTGTGTGTGTGTGTGTGTGTGTGCGTGTGTGTGCGTGTGTGAGTATGGGTCTGTGCCTGAGCATTGTGCTCTTTGCTTCAGTGTGTGTTTGTGCGTGTGCTGTGTGGCCCTCTCAGTCTGTGAGTGTGTGTATCTGTGTCTGTGTCTGTGCAGCTGTTAATTGAGCAGCCCGCTTGTTCATTGCTCAGGGGACGAGCTGGCTGTGCGAGAGAACGAGACTCGAGGAAGCAGAGCTGACAGGTAGGCTGCCAGTGCGGAAATGCCACACCGTGACCGAATTAACATGTCTGGGCTCTTCTGGGTGATAAAACTTCATTTATTTGCATTGGTGTGGCACCCAAAACCTGTTACTGGTCAGACTACAAAGCCTTTAGCAAAGCCAAACTCACTGAAAAAAAACTCAGGAATTCGACCTGCTTTTTCATGGCTTAATTTTTACCTTCTTTCCCTCTGCGTTAATCCCTCCCTGCTCACAACTTACTCCTTCCCTGCTCATGAATTACTCTCCCCCTGCTCAAACTTTACTCTGCTTCACTGCTCTTACTCTCTGTTTTACTCCCACCCTGAAAACGTCTTGCTCACTGCCTTACTCCATCCATGCTCACGCCTTACTCTCTCTCCACTCATGCCTTACTCTCTGCTTCACTGTCTCCCCACTCATGCCTTACTCTCTGCTTTACTCCTACCCTGATAACGTCTTACTCACTGCCTTACTCCGTCCCTGCTCACGCCTTACTCTCTCACTGCTCACGCTTTACTCTGTGCT
The DNA here is from genome assembly GCA_026780845.1 of Petrocephalus sullivani. Classification (NCBI taxonomy): domain Eukaryota; kingdom Metazoa; phylum Chordata; class Actinopteri; order Osteoglossiformes; family Mormyridae; genus Petrocephalus; species Petrocephalus sullivani. Next base: position 1,907,594 of record JAODKM010000020.1, on the reverse strand, counting down.
TCACTGTCTCCCCACTCATGCCTTACTCTCTGCTTTACTCTCTCCCTGTTTATTCCTTACCTCTCTGCTTTATTCTCTTCCTTACTATCGTCACCCTAATGCCTTACTCTCAGCCTGCTCACACCTTACTCTCTGCTTTACTCTGTCCCCGCTCACGCCTCGCCCTCTGCCTGCACTCTCCCTTTTCATGCCCTGCGCCCTCTTTCCACGCACGTGTTGCGTGGCAGTAAGACAGGATAAGAAGTGCAGAGCCTGACCAGAGTGGTCCTGACAGACTGTTGGGTTTGCGTCTCCTTGCATGTGCTCTTCATTTAGGCATCTAGCCTCCTGTCTCGTGCAGCCATCTCTTCTTCTCTCCAAACCGTGACCCACATTTGGCGAAGATTGTACTGTACTGTGGAGAAGTAAAGCTTTTGAGGAAATCTATCCATTTTTCGACCAGGGATGACATTCTCCTCCTCCTTGATCAGTGTCTTCCTTCGTGGAGACATGCCGTCTGTCACACTGATATCCCACATCCCGTGCGGCGGCCTTCGTGGGCGTGCTGGGTGACAGCCACTCATAAGCTGTTGTCTTAAAGCAGGATTTCTTGAAGTGACACGTTTTCCCAGAGTGATAGACCCCCCCCCCTACACACACACACACACACACACACACACACACGACTCACAGCCTGAGCTTTTGCAGACATGATCTGTTATTAAGCAAATGAAATGCTCCAGGCCACTATTAAATCCCTCCACTTTGTCATGGCTCGCGTTAAGTTATCACGCCCCTTTCTCTTATCCATCACTTACACCCCCCTGACTCCTCACATATTCCACACTGTGTAGGTAAAATATTTCGAATCGGCCTCTCCTTTGAAATGCGGGCGACTGAGAGGGGATTCTAAGTGTTAATCAATGAGTCTTAAGAAGCCGCATTGATCGGAATCCAGAAGTTTAAAACAGAGTAGTCGGGTTATCCAGCCGCAGATGGTTCAGAGGGACCCGGGAGGGGCGTGGCCGCGGCTCTGGTCCGGAATGTTCCACTCGCTGGCGAGCACGCACCAGGTAATCATAATGGACGACATTAGCGAGTCTGCTTAGGCCTAGGATCGCGTGTAACATCAGTGAACAATTCCTCCTTTTTAAACCCGACTTTTAGCAGCGCTTCGCCCTGACGCCCCTGCCAAGGTGTAAATCACCGCCTTTCCCTTGCACTGTCAACGTGTCATCTTAACCTAGAATTAGCCCTTTCCTGGCTACAGAGCCCGTCTGACAGAAGGGCTTTATTTTGGACGTTTCCCGCCAGCCTTGAGTGGGGAGAGCCTGGTCGAGAGGGACTGGCAGCTGCTAGCCAGCCATTGATTGCATTAATTGATATGCCAATATGTAAGCCTGTTACATCCGCCGGTGCTTAGGATGATCGCTAACAAGTCCCCCTGATCAATGACCCCAGTGTAGACCACCTTCATTAATGAGAAATATGGTAATTAATGTTATCCCTAAACCGATTAGGGCATGTAGTGCATCCGCTGGTCAGCAATGCAGCTGGAAATGCTGTCACAATGCTCATCAATCCCATCATCCCCCTCTTCTGCATCCGCCCATTTCGGATGTGAAAACATTTTTAAGGGCCTCGGTGCTACCCGTTTGTGTGTGCTTATGTCTCAGAGAACATAAACCCCAAAACCTGAATCCAAAGCCTTAATAATGCATTTCAAGATGTATTTTGACTATTTTTCAGTGGCGATTTAGTTGAATTGTACAGTACATGCTATGCATGTTTAGCTCTGTTGCGAATGGGTTGTGGACCATATTATTTACCTCGGCCAGAACTCTCTTTCCTTGGCTGGGTCAGGATTGTGAGCCACTTTCGCTGCAGAATGAAAAGCAGGCCTTCGCTCCGCCTTTGCTATTAAGGCTCACGGACGCTGCAGTCCTCGCCGGCAGCATGCATTGTGCTCGAGACGCCCATCCGTTTCCGCGCGAGCCCGAGTGCCATTCCTGGAGCGTAACATCATGCCGCTCACCTGTTTGGAAGCGGTTGCTGTTTTTCAGCCGGCGATAGACCGCAGCTGTGAGACGCCGTTCCTCTGAGCAGCTGGATCGAAACGGTGCAAAAAAAAAAACCCCTGTGCTTAATAAAATGGCCTCTGATAGACATGTGGGCAGCGCAGAGAGTGAGTCGCTCATCAATCAATGCAGCAGTTTTCAAATTGAAGGAGAAGTCGTGTCTTGACTGGAATACATTAGCCAAGTTACTGAAGAGCGTAATTTGTCCGTGTGTTTTTGTTTCCTGTAAATGGTTCGGAGGACAGGCTTTTACATCCGTCCTCCTTTAGGCTGTAACCAAGGAGTACATGTCGACACCTGGCAGAGTACAGAGGAATACCTCGACCCTAAAGAGAAGACAAATTACTCAGTGTAGCATGCCAGGACTAGGACTTTCTTGCAAATGTGCTGTAAATTTGCATTTGCATTCAGTTATTTACTAGACGCCTTTGTCGAAAGTGATGTACATGCGAGGATTAGAGAGTAGGCTTAACCAGCCAGGATTCCTGGAGCTATTGGGATTAGGGTCTTTGCTCAAAAACCAGGCAGTGATAACATTGGGGATTTGAGATGGGATTTGACCCCACAACATTACGAAGATGGGCACAGATCACTAAATATTTGAGCTGCATTGGTGGAAATGTGAAAATGGGAATTTTGAATGTGTGTCAATTTTGAAAAGTTAAGAAGAGGCCATTTACTGAAGTATATTCAGAATTCCTGCTCAACCTGTTTCAGATACAGGTCAGTGCAAGTCCCCTGCTAGCTGGTTCTCAGGGAAGTGCACCTATTTTGGGGGCATCAAGTCAATTCTGCTCTGTGTAGGCATGTAGGGAGGGACACGATCCACATCTAACACGTACTTGGGGCTGCAGCTGAAGCTGAGGAGGAGAGACAGAAATCGTTTGTGTTCCTGATAGCTGAGTCTGAGAAGTCTAATCGGTATTTACAGCAAGGTGGGCTAAATAAACAGTGAGTAAGCTGTCTCGGCCTGGGAGGCGTCAGGGCCTGATGCTCGTTGGAGCCTTCACTTTGAATGGTTTCGTAATGACCTTGCAAGACCCCAGGAGAATCTCCTAATTGAAAATTAATATGTAATCGATGGTGCGGCCCATTTGCATATTGATCATAAATGACTAGGCCGGCACCGCGAGCCTGTGTGTGGGATCAATAGGGCTCTCCTGCCACTGGATCGCGCCACATGACAAGCCCACTCTGGAGGCTAGTCGCTGTTGCATGTTAAGGCCCTCGATGTCAGCCACACGGGTCCTGGCCGGAGGAGCAGGGGCTGCTTCCTGAACAGAGGTCGTGTTCATCTAACAAGACAGTGGGCATGTTTATGAGCGTGGGGCTTCCTAAGAAGGATTAGGATCAGGGACGCCAGCCCGGTCTGTCAGCCACTGGTCATATTGTAATGTTTTCTGGAGAGGTAATGTTTGCTGGAGAGTTTTAATCGGCGCCCTGCTCTAGATGTCGGCCGTAGAGTCCAGAGGATGGGCCGAATCACCCGTTATGATTTTCTGTGATAACGCGGTAAGCGCGCTACCTGGCATTAAATGGACAGCAGTGTTTATAAAGCAGGGGGTGCAAATCCTTTGGGACACACCAGGCTAGCTGTGGAAGTCCACGCTTAGGGCTCTGTTGTTATTACTCATTATATTCCTCTGTTGCATCACTTCTAAAAGTTAAAACACAGCCTTTGAATTAAATGATTACTCCATAATAATTTTTTTCATATCTTTGTGATCTATAAGCTCCTACATTTTAATCTGTCCATTACGGGGACAATTTTTAATATATTGAATCCTTAAATGTGTCCTAGACAGGTGTAGGGCCATTAATGCAGCTGTAGATCACTCATCGGGGGGGTAGATCACTCATCACAGTGATAAAGGGTGCAAACCTGACAAATGTGCACGCTATTATTAAGAAGTTGTCTCTACGTAACGAAGTGACAGTGTGGCGCGCTCGTGCGAGCATTGCATGTTCAATCGGCAGCACATTTCCCATTCCTTTCACACCTGCGATGCGCACGAGCCCAGTGTTTCACGAGTGTGTAAACATTCCAGAGCAGTGTTTCCCAACCCAGTCCTCGGGGAGCAGTCCACGTTTTTGCTCCCTCCCAGCCCCCAGCCAATCAGGAACACCGAATACTTGGTACAGGTGTGCTGGCAGCTGAGAGGAAGCAAAAATGTGGACTCCAGTGTTCCCCCGAGGCCTGGGTTGGGAAACACTGTTCCAGAGGAAACGAGACTAAATGCGGTAAATGGACCATTTCAGATTACAGTAACACCGCGCCTGTCTGCCCATCAGGCTGGCTGACACACCTGGTGTACAACAGCAGTATAACTGAAGACCTAATGGACACAGGAAGTGCCAGTCCACAGTCACAGGGCTATGAATTAATGCAGCAGAAGGTGTGCAGTTTCCCATCGCATGCCCCCCCCCCTCTGTGAGCTGCTAGGCAGACCAGGGGAGCATCTGATTACCTCATTATAGGGCCCTTCATTGACTTTTCCGCTGTGAACTGATGAACTAAGGCTGTGGACAAGGGCACGTAATAGGAGGAAAGCAATTCTTATCACAGCCAGGCCCCCTATAGGACCGGGCTTGGATGAACGGGAGACCAGCAGAACGGAGTCCGCTTAGAGCAGGACTGGCAGGCAGCTGATTAGCTTGAAGAGCTGTAGGGTGCAGCTGGGAGGGATAAACCTTGTATGTAGAGGAATATCCGGACAGCTCCTCTAGCTGGGAGAGCTGTGGGACGGAGCTGTAGGACGGAGCTTCACTCTGCATAATGCTGTTACCTTCTAGAGGTGGACTTGCAGTGCTGCTCTGGCATGTATATTGTGTCTTAAATTATGCATAACATCTTTACTTTTTATAAGCAATTAAAGCATGTGTAAGGAGGGGCACTGTAATGCCAAGTATCAGCACTCTGGATTATTTACCTGTAATTTGAATGACTCATTTTGTGTCATGCATATTTTTAGCTTGCATAAACATCAGCAAAGGCTCAGGGCTGTTCACTAGCTGGCATTTAGCATACAAACAGGAACGGCGTTCCTATGTACCACCGGGCCAGTCTCTGATTGGAGCAGGCACAGAGGGCGCCAGCTATTAGCGGTGTTTGTTAATCCCTCGTAATGCCCAGATGAGACCGCAGCCACAGAGCTCTACCGACCTGTTAATTTCCACACCCATTTGTGGAGTCAGCGCTGTTGCCTAGGCTAGCCTTTCATTATATAAATGCTGCTGATGTGATCTCAAGACATTACGCTAACCGTCTCCGCTGAAAGTCGTCTCTGATTATGCGGCGGGGGGGGGCGGAGCTTATCACGAACGAGCTTATATAGCAATCTGACCCACTCCACTATCATTCGTTCTACCAAAAAAATATGCAAAGGTCCTGGGAGGTGGCAGGCGGGGGTGCTTGGGGGAAGAGAGAATTACAACGGTAAGCAGCGTTTGTGCGTGTTTCAGGACCAGCCCGGGACGTGAGTGTCCCTCTCTGTCGGGCTACATTTAAAGACTCCAGATATGGCTGAGCTATGATGGTGCAGCTTAAGACGGGAGAGCTGGCTGTGGAAACGCCGTCCGTTTGCATTACTGGGAGCGCATGGGGGGCCCCCCGAAAAAGCCGCATTTCCACAGCCTCTGGCTGGATGGATTGGTGTCCTCGCATAAATTAGTAAACTGATGATACCTTTCATCCCTATAGGCTGGTCTTTCTCAACCGGGTCTATGGGGACCTTCAGACAGCCCACATTTTTGCTGGGAGGATGCAAAAGTGTGGACCATCTGGGGATCCCAGAGGACTGGATTGAGAAACACTGTTATAAGCTGATAGGGCAAACTTCTGAGATTAAACAAAACTAGGTGAGCTGACATATAAATACTGTATTCTAATGTAGTTAGTCCTGTATCATTTTTAATATTCAATTTCTAAGGTGCTTACTTTTTCAAAAATTTCTTTCAAAAATAATTAATGTAACTTTGCTTAGTACTAGTAATAATAATACGTCTTACGCAGCATTTTTCTTAATGAGTCAAAGGGAGCTGAAGTAATTACAAATGGTTTATCCAGAACAAACATCATGCTATTACGCGACATCAATATTATGCTTCATTCTGTCAGAAATGCTTGCTCATGTATTTGTAGCTGTAAGTGGTATTTACAGAGGATGGAAGGGCCCCCAAGGGCGTCCAAAAGCAGGCCCACCCGGGAAGCACGTCTGCTGGATTTCTAGTGTGATAACTTGGTGACTTTTCGTTTAATCCCGATGCATTTGCTACAGTATTCAGTTTTTTTTTATATTCCATATTTTTCGTGGGTTTGATAGAATATTCTGTTTTAGGTGTACATGTATACAAATGTACGCTAAATATCAACAATTGCAGTTTAGGACATATCAATAATAATTACATTACAGAGCTGGGTTTATAACGTACAAATTACTGCGGCAAAAATACTTATCTATTAAGACGTAATAAGAATGAAAGCAATCAGATTATCAGGGGTCTTGTGTCTCACATCGGAAATTACAATTTCCGACGAACGATTTGCAATTAGTACAGGACTAGTAGCCCCCATTTACACTCTTGTAAGTACCGTTTTCCTTTGGTCATAGGCCTTGGTTCAAATGGACCCAGACATCTTAAGTGCACGCTGTGCGGGCTCGCTGTATGGCCTGCTAGGCCCATAGCTGCTAAATTATTCATTCTTTCCGCACAACAGCAGTGGCGCATCCACAGGTCCTGTGCTAGGTGCCTGGCAGCGCTCTCTTTGGCCGTGTTTCCTAAATCCGGTCCTCAGGGACCCAGAGACAGGCCAGGTTTTTGCTCCCTGGGAGCAAAAATGTGGACAGTCTGGAAGGGAGCTCAGTGGGAGCAGAAATGTGGACCGGCTGTGGGTCACCGAGGACCCGGATTGGGAAACACTGCTCTTTAGGCACTCGGAGTCTGGGAAAGAAAGCAGATAGGAGGTGGGGAGGGGACTTGGGAGTTCTAGGACCTTGTGTGTTCCATGTTGCCAACTTCAAACAATTGATTCTGGCTCACTTGGATTTACCTAGAGGAACTGAAGAACAAAAAGGCTGAAAACAAACAGTTTTCCTATTAAGGGGAAAAGTCAGACACGGCACTACAACAGCATTCTGTCCCATTGTTATCCCACTGCCATTGTAGGATAATTTTTCATGGTTATTTGAACTGGAAAATGAAAGAGAGGTTTGTGATTATTTCATATAAATGACAACACAATCACATTATTCCCAATATAAATACGGAGACGCTCTTTGCTATTTCTGTTTTCTCCAAATAATGGGGGGGGGATCTGCGAGGGAACATGTTATTTCCGACGCGAGATGCACAGCGCCTCACCGCGAGGGACTTTTAAATAAAATGTCCTGCTTTGATGGAGCTTGAAGGTTTGGCGATTTTTTATTTTTTTTTCCAGCTCCAGTTCGGAGCCGGCTGAAGCCCACACGGCTGTATTAATATATCGGACCCCCTTTTTTGGTTGTGTTGACGTCACCTCGCTGTCTGAAGCATGTGCAGCCTGCTGTGCGATACAGGTCAGGCGTGAATCTGGGCGCTGGCTTCTGATTGGCAGCAGCCAGCATCCGTGTCGTCTGGGGCAGCCGCTCAGGTTCGGTTGCTATGATACAGCTCTGTTCTGTCATCGCCGCTCACTCCTGTCTGGGCTGGACTCAAAAAGAAGATCACATGGCTATCAGGCCATGCAGGTCTGCCATAGACACCAGTATCTGACGGGGTTTCTTTCTAGTCTGGGTTATAAACACAGCAATCTGCCGACAATTTTATATAAAAGATAATATGAATTAAATTAAAAATCCCTTTCCTATGGCTCTTTTGGCCATTTGCTTCCTAGAATTTGGAGTCTTCCTAGCACGTTTGAAAGGTGTGTCCTTGCTTCCATGGCTATGCATTTAGATTAAGAGTGAGCAATCTTACCTGGTCGGTGTGTATGCATTCAGGATAACCTTTAGGTCAGCTGTTCAAACCCAAGTGTAACGACTCTTCATCCAATAAGTCCTCTAATTAGTAATCTAATTGAGGCGTTGCAGTGAAAACCTGCATTCACAGCGGCCCTTTCTGGGTAAGATTTCCCACCCCTGATTTAGATGCTAAACCATGGGAATCATCTGGCAAACAGGTATGCCTCTGTGAATGAGGTGGAGGTCTTTTTTTTCTTTTCCGTGGCGTTATTAGAAATCCCCCAAGCAAAACATTCGATGCATCAGGATGCATATAGGGATTTAATCGACGACAATTAAAGTAAACCTCAGCAAAGCTTCAGTTATGCATCTTAAACGTGACATGTTTATATGTTAGCATGCTCCACACCTGTATATCATCCTCGCCTGCTGCGCTTGGCTGCGCAGATGCATTTGCTGCAGTAGCCAGCAGGACGGATGAGTCGGAGGCCAGTGGCAGGCTCAGGTTATGTAAGTGGCTTTTTTCTTTCCAGATTCCTCCCTTTCTTGCCAAATGGGAGATCGATGCTTCCTGTTGGTCATGCATATGGAGGGCCGGCCACGTTGCCCGAGCCACTGGTGAATATTTCAGACCTGATCCGATTGCCTGTTGGGATGTTAATTTTTATTTACCCCCCCCCGACCCCATTGGCCCCTCCTCTCTATGCTATTCAGCCCTGTGCTCCAGCACCGCCCCATGCACATCCACAGAGAAGGCATGGGGGCGAATGGGGGAAAGGTGGGTGTGAAGCACCCGGGCTCATGGGGCTGACCTCCAGGCGCGCTGGGCCGGCATGCGCTCCCGGCCGACGGGCTGCGAGATGCACATCCAGGACGTCCTTTTGGCCGCCATTGTGTGTGTGCGTGGCTGCGTGGGCCTGTTACTGTGCCCAGTGGCTTTCCTTTGTTGTGTTTAGGGCAGAGCAGGAGAAAGCCCTGAATACCAAAGCCTTCTGACCCCAGAGTCACTCCTGATACATCATGTTCTCAAACATTACAACACGCATTATAGTCTTGTTTGTTAATGCTGTATTCCTCTTAATGATCTGAATATATATCTGGACGAGGTGATTCTCTGTGTCTGAGTATATATCAGAATGTGGGGATTTCCAGTGTCTGAATATAGATGCAAATGAGGTGACCCTCTGTGTCTGAATATGTTTGTGAATGAGATGACTGTCATCTGAATTTATATCTGAAGAAGGTGAATATCTGTCATCTGAATATATATCTGAAGGAGGTGACCCACTGTGTCTGAATATATATCTGAACGAGGTGAATATCTGTCATCCGAATATATATCTGAAGGAGGTGACCCTCTGTGTCTGAATATATATCTGAACAAGGTGACTTTACGCTAGGTCAAAGGGATTCCCTTGGAAGAGCTCCTGCTTAGTGTGGGTGGTGGTGCAGGTGCATATTGATAATTAAAAACAATATGACAAACTCGTGCCTGCACGGTTAACGTTATAGTTATATAGTATGTTATAAACCAACCAGACTTTTAACACCATGCATTACCATGCTCTGGACACTTGAATTAAAATTTAAATTAAATCCAGTTTAAATTTAGACGCCTCCAGCTGCTTATGGGGTCATGTCAGGGCCGCGGGGGGTATGTGCCACTGGTCAGGAATCGTAACTCAGCCCAGTGTCACGAGGGACACACATTTCCACGTTGTCTAGCGTCCGGAATACGTTGGTCCTCTTTATAAACGCAACATAAGCATCATCTGATGCAGAGTACAAGCACTTTATTCATTTCTCTTTTTTAAATAAAATGTCTTTGATGTCTTAGAATGTTCTTAAAAATGGCTGATGGCTTGATTGGATCTGGGTGTCCCTCTTTGGCGTGAAGGAGGTTTCCAGCCTCTCACTGGGGGGGGTGGTCATTTGAAGGGGGAATGTGTCTTTTTTTCTGGTGGTAGGTGGGTGCAGAGCTGCTGATATTAGGAGCAGACGATGCATTAAGCCCCCCCCCCCCCCCCCCCCCCCCCCCTGCGGGGCGCCTGCCAGTTAGCATGCGGGCATCCTTTGCTTGGGTCTTCTGTCAACTCTCAAAATCGCACGGCACCC
>JAODKM010000020.1:1861471-1873895 GCA_026780845.1 Petrocephalus sullivani | reverse complement strand
AAAACCAGAAAATACAAATTATAAACAGAAAAAAAAGGTGACAAGAGTGAATAAGTGTGTCACAAAAAAAAAAAAAAATTGTTTGTTGGTGTGTGTTTTTGGGGGTGGGGGGGGGGGGGGGGGTAATTAAAAAAAATGTTCTGTATTTATGATAGCTATGAAAATTTTTGGTGTTAGATTGTTGCATTGGAAATTATCTTAAACAGTAATGATAGACTGAAAAAAAATCTCGTGTACCTTTTGTATTGTCCACTGTAAAGGACCTTCATTTGATGTTGTCCTGGTCATTACGAGAGTGCTGACTGACGCTGAAGTATACCTTATTTCTGTCTTTGTACTTGTCCCTTGGATTCCTGGATTTCATTCTTAAGATTTCATGCTTAGTTTACTTTTTCTTTTCTGTCCCTGGTCATAATACTGACAAAATGGAGAATACTTCTGGGTTTGTTGAACAGGTGTTCATTATCCGCGTTACCTTTGTGCACTTAATGCCGTCCCTTCCTCCCTCTCCATCCCCCTCCGCTCCTCGTGTTTGTAGCTTTCGGAGTGACTTACTCTCACACTACAAACCAGATCCTTCACTCTTTGTGTGGCGTGGCTGCAGTCTGTTTCTGGGTTATTTTCTTTTGAGCTTGACATAGATGAGAAATTAAAGAATAATAATACTATTAATAATTCTCACGCTTTAAAACAAAATGGAAATCCAAAGACAAAATACTTTCACCATTGGTGCATATAGGTGAGCAAAGCTTCTTTATTCTTTAGAATTTGTGGCTGTTTTTAACACAATGGTTTTAACATAAAGGAGTGTGAGTCAGAGCTGTTTTTTGCTTCTTTGCAAGAAGACAGGTGGCTTTAAACAAACATGTAAACCAAAAACCTAAAGGACTCCTGCCCTTGTATTCTGGAGTAGCGCCATGACAGAGCCATTGCAGTTTGTAAGATAGACAAAGCTCTTTGTTTAACTTGTCACACACAAAAAAAATATTTTTTTTAAGAAAAATGTATAAGGTCTGGTCTTTGAGGACAGTTTTGCTGCTAATGTAGTTTTGGGGAAAAATACTTAGATGCATGCTCTGTTTGCTTTTTGGCTAAGCTTTAACAAACACAGAAACAATAAACCCATTTTCTCTTACTCTCCTATAACTTTTTTCATCTCGTTGTAAAAACGGAACTTTGAAGACTGTGAATATGCGTTCCAAAGGACAGTTTGGCAGTTTGTTTATTTTTTTTTTCTTTGTTCTTTTTTTGGTTTTAAAGAAGACCAATGTTGAAAGCCAATGATCTGTAATGTTTGTACAGAACACTGCATTCCAAAATTCCATGTTGGATCGTTTGTTCATTTTATTTTAGTTTTTTTTTTTTTAAAGCAAGGACTGACTTTTTTTTTTTTATTTAGATTTTTTTTGTGACAAAGCTGTTGTGTAAATGTATATTCTATGGTTGCAGAGATAAAGAACCAATTCCCTCATGTGTAGCTCTGGTGTGGAGACTTAAAATGAGAGAGAACCACGGAGGTTTATGTGACTTGGGGAAAAAAAAAGAAAATATTAAGTAATAATGGCCACCAAAAATTCTGTACATAGCACACACTCAGTACTAAATTTCTTTGTCATCTCACAGTTTGCATCTAATGCAAGGAAGGAAGTGTCGTCTTGCATAAAAATATAAGGGTGGTTGTTTCCCTGGAGAAATTCCAAGGGTCATTCCAAGGATCTGCAGGGGGCTAAGCTGTTGTACCAAATCATGCACAACCTTTCAATAACAGTTTCTAAGGGGGCATTATCATTCCAAAGCATTAAACTAAAGGAAAAGGCAAGTTTGTTTGAGGTATGTCCATGCATTAATGTCCAAAGACGTCTGCGCCTACTGACTGCAGTCCAAATTGTTATGCTTGATAGATACCCCACTATGTTCCATCCTCCAGTAAAAAGATATTTGTTAAGAGGTATATTAGGAAAGTTCTGCATAATTGTTTTTTGGCCACGTTAAATTGCAGTATTTCTGACAGATGTTGAGGCATTACACCAGTGTGATTAGGCAGTGATATTGGCATCTGCTATACACAAGTGTGTGTATGTGTGTGTGTGTTTGTGTGTAGTTGGATTACTGTTTGTACTCCTCTTCAGTACCCCCAAAAATATTGCTTTTATATAATAATACTTTAATGAATTTTAATATTGTACAGTTTATTCTTGAATGCTTTGCTTTAATTTAGTAATAATTCAGTTGACTAAAAAGGTCCGTTTTCATTACTCACATGACTTTTTGTATGTTTTCTTTGTAGATTTTTCCTGCTTGATATAAATTAGCCTTTTAACTTGTGCTTTAAATTAACTTTATACTACGACCTGGCCACTTTAATATCTTTGTTTGTTTATTGAAATTGTTGGACCTTTGTTTCAAAGCTATACTGTATTTAGGTCTCTGTGTTGCATCAAATTAATCCAGCATGGTGTGTGTGTGTGTGTGTGTGTGGATGTGTGTGTAGTTTGTTAACAGGCAGCCTCAGTCTATGTAACTCGATTTCGTTTTTAAACACTCAATGTACTGAAAATAAATGATGATAATGGGAACAAAGAGGTCTGTGTTAGAGCACTGAGGAGCTCTTGCTTTGATTAAATTTATGAATGTGGCCAAAGCATTATGCAGTTGTTTTTTCCCCTTTTTTAAATAATGGCCCCCCCAATATTGCGTATCTTATTACAGTACAAAAGACAACAGCTGATACCTTTTCAAAGAACTTTCAACCAATGTTGGCACGCTTGTGTATCATAGAAACTTTTCATAGAAATGAAAACCATGTATACAGGGTGTTCAGTGTATGTTGGTATAGAGATATCAATATTTAAAACAAGACATCCATTTTCTAATACAATTGTAAAATCAGATTAAACCTCTGGGAAGCTCTTGGAAAATGTCGAAGGCTACTGGATGCTCTAGAATAGGCGCGGATAAGGAAAGTGTGTACTGGTGGTTCTGATACTGGGTCAAAATCACCTTCACTTAATTAAAGAATAACTGAGAGGGGAAAGACTCTGGAAAAAGAGAGAGAGAACCTATAGTTGTGCCTGAAAGGTTCTGCATCCGTCCCACATCCACACTCCAAGCAGGAGTTCACACTGTGTCTGCCCCTTAACATTTGCCCCTATATGCCGAGAGGGTATCCCTGTGAGATAGTTGAAGGCCAGCTCGCTCACAGAATGGGCTAGTTCTCTTGCATCTCCAGAACTTGCTCAGAAGCAGCAGCAAAGGGTGTTTAGCATACCGTCGTCCTTTATGAAGCAGTTATTAAAAAGCAAGGCAACCAAAATGAACAACCAAATAAGCCTTCTGCTCCGTGTCAGAGACGCACTGTTTGGGGGAGCTCTGGGTCCTTCTGCTACCGCTAACTTTAAATGCAGTTTTTTTTTTTCCTTTTCGTTTTTGTTATTCTTTAATTTGTTCTCCAGGCCTCACAAAGATGGCATTTTGGCTCTGGTAAACCCACCTGGGGGGTAGAAATACAGCCTTGCAATGTACAAAAAAAAAGAGCAAGTTAAACCAAAAATGTTGTTCTTGATGTCTTTTCTATACTGTAGTCTTGTTAGCTTTTTTGTTACTGTAATTATATGATACAAATTTCCAGACTGTACCAAATGACATGGAGACTGACGTACAAAAACCACGTGGAACTTCAGACTTTTAATGAAAATACTTTTGTCACAAAAGCCTCGTTGTCCTAGTTAAGTTGATTGTAGATGGTAATTGAATATACTACTTTGAAAATATTTCATCAAGTATGTTTCTTGCTCATTGTGATACATTAAAAATTTATGAGCAAAAAAATACATTGTGTCCCCGGATATTTTTTTATGTTTGGATGAGGTTAACGCTATATGTGTATATAATCTATAATAAGTTTGTTATATTATTGTGGTTCATTTTGAATGGAGAAATGTTGTGTGTTAAAATTAGTTGCTATCTGTCTGTCTGTCTACTTATTTATGTATTTAGAATATTTGAGAAATTAAGTTGTGTGTGCAGTTTTCAGTTGTGTCTTGAGGTCAGAGCAGCATGCCAGTTGTCGTTATCTCTTATATATAATATCAGCAGATCCTATAATTATACCTCACATATTTTTGTCTACCGACATGTTTCTAAAATTCAGCTTCCAGACCTATTTCTCTGTATACGGCTATATTTAAAGGATATTGATTCATTATACTTTATAAAAAGGATCCAATATATCAGTTTTACCATTTAGTTTAACCACTTATACAAGGGTCATAGTGGTGTGGAGGTTGTTTTGGGAATTATGGGATATAAAGATGGGTAATCTGTTGACAACACACTCACAGTTTTAGGCACAGATTCCCCCGAAGAAACAGGCCTTTGAATTCTAGATGGAAACCAGACCATCTGGGCAGGACGAAGTGGAAATTCTTACCTGAATCCACCTGGGGAATCAGGCTTCCATCCACAATTAGTAAGTACTGGGCCTTATTAAAATTACATTAGTCACATACTGAGGTATCTCTGTGAGATTGAAAAATGCATCCAAGTTCATTTTGCAGAGAAATCAAACAAAACAACAAAGCACTCCTGGGGGAAAAAATAATTTCATTGGATGACCGATGCTGTTCTCCCTGTACCGAATTCAGGAAGTCGGCAGGTTTGATGAAGCATTCTGCTCTCATTGCCATTTAACCTTTAGTCAGACAATTTCTCATTTTTAAATTTGAATTGTTTTTATTCTATTAGAGAGAGGGAGAGTAGAGAAAATGTAACATCCCTCTGACCTGAGACGGGACTTTCACTGAGTGTGTAATTTAGTTTTGGTAATTATTTCCTTTCATATTATGACATGATCAACTCTGCAAATTGAGTGAAAGCTAATGGTGCCAAATTACTAGGCTTTTTAGAAACTTTGTGGCGAAAAGCATCGGGAAGATTGAAAATGACAAAATCAAAATCTTCATGACTTTTATTTTTAGCCTTTAGAGCAGATTAGCAGTCTAATTAATCTGCAGTTTAGGAAAGTAATACTTTTTGACATCTGAGTGGGACCATGTGAAGAAGCTCACTAGGGGAAAATGTTTAGGCATCTAAATTTTTAATTAATTTTTTTTTGTTAAGGTTCAGGCAAATCTGTGCTAAAGCAAATGCCAAGACACTGTAGTGTAGTCCGTCTTCGCGGGAGTGCGTCTCCTCTGCGAGGCGGGCCCTCATGAGAGGATAACTTTTGTTTTCAAGGGGTACTGGGTAGCACATTGGAGAGGGTGCAGTGCCTCCCCCGTTTTCCTCCGGCTGTAAATGGGGGCCACATGGGTGTGAACGCGGAGGCAGATATGACGGGCACGCTGAGCCAATTAACACGCGAAGGCACATCCCAGATGAATTAGGTTCACCCTAATCGGATCAGAGGGGAACGTCAAGCCGCTTCCTACCAGCTTTGTAGCAGATGGCACCCGAACTCAGGCTTTGCTTTGTACCACCCCGGCCTAAGTCACGGGGTGTGAAATTGGTTTAGCCCTCTGAGTGTGACGCTCGCCTTCAGCAAAGGGAGCTTGTCTCTTTAGCTTTGCTGGCCTGGAGGTGAGGGCCGTACCTTGGTGGTTATTGTCGCGGTGCCCTTGCTGGATCTGATAAGCCGCGCTCAGTGAGGGGTCCTCCACAGCCACGGCTCCAGGCCTTCGATATCGCCGCTTCGCACTCTCCTTGCCCGCCACACTCGCTGCCTCGCCCCCTTGTCTATACGCTTAATGCTCTTCTAATGGCTCTTCACATATTTTTTTTTAAACATACTGGGCCACACTGACCAGGGCCGCCCTCGTGTCTCTCTGACCTCGTTTATACCAAAACAAATCCAATTAGCATCAGCTCTTAACTCAGCCTTGCTCCAGCGGCTGTAATGTGACGATAAGTAAACCGAGCAGCACCAAAATCATCTGTCAAGTTGCAGTGGCTGTCAACACATACGGATGAAAAAATTCTGCTGTTTCAAAGAACTGAGATTTACTGTTACCACTGACAGACTCAGAAAGACAAATACCGAATAATGTCGATCGGGAGTGTTTACGCTACAAGCGGGTGTATTACCTTACTTACTCAGACTAGGCCTGAAAAGTCTGACTTACTCAACAATGTGACGGATAACAACACGATACGTTTGTTTAGAGGTCTTGGACTGTCCAGTCACGGGCTTTTTTCTCACACCCTTGTCTTCCATCCACTGTCACTGGCTTCATCTTATATTCCATGTCAGAACCAAATTGCACTTGAGCTGTGAGGACAAGTCAAACTAATTTAATCGCAGCTGTCAGGAAAAGTGATTGGGAAGAGGCCCTTCGCACACACGGCGCACAGCCGCCAAAGTGCGATGAAAGTCATTTCCTTAGCAGGAGTGGGCGTGGCCTGGCAGGGCCAATCAAAGCACCTCAGGCCCCACTGTGTTCCCAGCAGTGGCCGGTTCGTTCATTATGTGCAGCTAATCGGGCCTGACGATCAGCAGGCGATAGCTAATAGATGTTTTATGAGATCTAATATTTCTGCAGGCTAGCATCATGGTAAAGCCTATGGTTTCATAAGGAGAAGCTTACTGGTTCTGCAAATCCTGAATGGCGCCTGTCTGGAATACCAGCGAGGCAGCCGTGTGATCACGGAGCATATTATGTTGTTTTCCTTGTATTATTAAGCTACTCTGCAGAAGTCGCCCTCTCCCAGAAGCTCCAAATCAGACACTCCATTTTTCACAGCCAAGTCTGTTATGTTATTAGGAAGCAGCATCCCTCAGATGGACTTTGACCAAAGTGACCGGAAAACAGGCGTAAAAGCAACAATATTAACATGTGACGGCAGCCAGTAATGGGGCGCTGGGCTGCCCCTTTCCGCATAATAAGGAAAATATGTGCAGGAAATTGGCTACATCACCTTTTTGCTTCCTAGTCTCTTACGTTTGCTCCTCTCTTGCTCCCTTCTTGCCAATTTTATCTAGTTAATTGATTTAAAAAAATGAATAAATGTTGCCTTTCCATTTAGCATTCAAATTGGAATTAGTAAAGGTGTTAAGATGCGTAATCTGATACATGAGCACTGATATTTCATCGCGACACGCAGTAAATGCAAACCCATGGTATACAGTGGGGAGCACAGGTAGGTGTTAAGATGCGTAATCTGATACATGAGCACTGATATTTCATTGCGACACGCAGTAAATGCAAACCCATGGTATACAGTGGGGAGCACAGGAGGAATCTGTAGACACTGCAGAATTCTGAAAATGCAAATATGCTTCTATTTAGTACCACGCAATATAGATAAAATAGAACATTAAACCTAAATGAATAAATAAACATATAAATAAATAAATGTATCAGGTGCTAATGCATTTCTGAAGTGGATAATAATATCCATAAATAATAATCTATGTGATCTCATTCCACTTTATTTTCTTAAAATAGCATATGCATTGAATGGTACAGCCATTAGCTGAGCACCATACGAGAACTCAGTGTTTATTTGTTCTGATCATTTTAATCCTTGTGACAAATAAATGAAGGGAAGTCCCATTGTGGACTTTATTCTGCATAAAACACAGATAATTTACTCGCAAGGACATCTGAGTGGTTTTAGCTTTCTGACTCATAGCATCTGGTATGCAAAGCTTCTCTTTCTGTGACATCGGTTCCTTTCATAATTGGCAATGTTCTGAAGGAAATGTCATGACGAGCAAAGGGATCAGAGTCTTTGGTATCAAGCTCTGCCTTAACTGAGAGTGAGTCCGCAGAAGCCAGACAAAAGCTAACTCGCTTTTAATGGTAATAATTACGCCCCTTGTTAACTTTTCTTAAAGGTGTGATTTAATATGAGATATTTAAGGATATCGAGTCAATGTTCCTTTCCAGAAGTCAAGAATTGCATTCAGGTTCAATGGGTTTTTTTTTGAATCGCTGAACCATTGTGATTTTAGTACGATTTTAGTGCTTTTTGCCTCATCACTCTATTTCTGTGACATTTTTCAGGCATTTTTGAAACGATGACGTCAATTCCAGCATCTGCGAAAAGCCTTTCCTGTACCCTTCTGTTTGTTTTTCCTAATATTAATCTTCTTGTGTTTTAAATATAAAAAAAACAACGTAAATAGGAAACCAGTGCAAACAAAGTTAATCTCACTGGAAAATAAAGCATTAAGAGTCTTTAGAGAGCAGATGAAATGGGATTCGAATTTTCAGAGCGGTCAGTCCGGGTAATTACAGAATTACCACCAATGCCCATTAAACTGGGGAGCAGACTGACTGTAAAGCATCTTTTCTCATTTTATTACCACCAGAATGTTTCAGATACGGCAATAAGGGGGATTCAACTGCGGGGCAGAATTTCCAAGTCATTTCCCAGGTTTTTAAATCAGGCTCTGAGCAAACCAGAGCAGAGCTGGAGTCTTGGCTGATCAACTGGTTAATATTTCATCTTTGAGTCTCCTGTGCACTTAAAGCAACTGCAGGCCTCTGATAAAATAAATATTGACTTGCGAGTGTGGATTATAAGGTTGAGTTCTGGCTCTGGCTGGGTTTTTATTGGTCTGTGTCCCTGGGCTGAGACCCCGCGAGGCCCATGAGTATCTATACAATTTGCAGGAAAATGTGTGACATCCATATTCGGCCGGGATGACGCATTCCTCTATTAATGCCTTCAGTATTGTTCAAAAATATTCATCCTATGAGAATTTCATTTTTTTTTTTTAATATGGACATCTTTTTCAAGCATTCTGATTTCCAATGTGCTCGCAGTCTCTCCCGGAAATACCATTCTTTAAAAAGTTTTATGATGCCAATTCATTTTCAAAAACATTTTTTCCTTTAAGGGTTGAAATGCTCCACAAGCTGGAGTGTATCCTAACAACCCCACCAGAAAGCTGCCATGAACACCCCTCACCCAGTCACACACTAAGCACCTATCTATAGCTTTACCTATTCAGCATGCATTTAGACTGGCAGAAATTCTGGCTACTTGGAAGAAATTTCTGTGAAGATGGGGAGACAATGAAGAAACGGCACCTATAGAGGAATCTCCGCACTTTTTATATATACTTTGCCACACAAAAACGTCGGTAGCTATCTGCAGAATATATTCCTTTAGCATGTTCTGTTGTTCTTTGTGTGATATCATTCAGATATAATTCTTTCTTTGTCCTCCAGAAGCTCTTGTTTGTCTGGATTTTTCAGAAGGCATTTAAATTGTTTAATAAATGAAAACATTTAGCAGTTCAATTGAAGTTTTCTGACCTTGGAGGATATGCCTCACCCACTACCCCAGAGAAACCAGACTGAGGTGAAATAGTCCCTTATGGCACAAAGCCCCCCACCTAGTAACAATCAGGGCTTTCACATGCACACTCACAGACAGGACAGTCATGCCAAGGTCACCACACATTCATTTTATTAAACGTGGTCTGGAGCACTTTAAAATTAATAAGGTCACCTTTTTAATGTTGGGTTATAAGTTCCGTATAACAGATGCCGGATGATTTTTCCATTCTCTCCCTCTCTCTCCCTCCCTCTCTCTCTCTCTCTCTTCTTCCCTGGATCTATCATTTTTTTTTTGACCATTCCTGTTTGACTACTGTAACGAGGTATGATGTATTGAGCCTCTGCCGTTTCTATGGTGACCACAATCCCCTGTTACTTGTCATTAAAGCACAAACAAGCACTGGCATCTAATGTCATTGCAGTTGACACAAAGGAAAGCAGCCTGGGACAGAGAGGGCTGCATTCTTGCCCTCCTTCTCCTTTCCTTTCTCTGCCCTCTGATTGGTTGTTCCTTACATGTTAATTTTGGCTTTCCACTGGAAATATTTTGCCTGAGCATCTATCTTCCCTCTGTTCTCTGACAGATTCAAGGTGGGAAAGTTGAAGGGTCTTGTGCTGATTTTCAGTTTGACTCACCCTTTTATTGCTTTTCTTTTTTCATACTCAGATTAGATTTATTCAGATTTTCTTCTTGGCCATTAAAAATTTCTTTGAAAATGAAACGTAACTGTTTTATGTGATTTTGCCATTGTGAGCAGTCTTTCTCTTTAACCATACCGTGGGTGTTAAACACTGGCTGGCTGGCGGTTCTCAGTGTTGACAGAGGGCAGCACTGATTCACACGAGTTCCCGCCTGGAGCCCTGTTCTGTGCAAGCAATTAAGATGAGTAATGAGTTGTCATAACGGTGTTGAGATGGCTATAAACACAGGCTTGTCGAGGGAGAGCTCCTGGGAAGGAAATCAAACATGCACTGCAACCTGGGGGATCATTTCCTGCTCTGGAGGTCCTTCATCCTGTCACAGCCCTGCTCCTGGACTGAGACTCCCTCATCCTGTCACTTTCGTGCTGCTCCACCGGGCATCCTTCATCCTGTCACTGCTGAGACTCCCTCATCCTGTCACTTTCGTGCTGCTCCACCGGGCATCCTTCATCCTGTCACTGCTGAGACTCCCTCATCCTGTCACCATCATACTCCTCTGCTGGGCATCCTTCATCCTGTCATTGCTGAAACTCCCTCATCCTGTCACCATCATACTCCTCTGCTGGGAATCCCTCATCCTGTCACTTCTGAGACTCCCTCATCCTGTCACTATCATGCTCTTCTACTGGGCATCCTTCCTTTTAAGAAATCACCCAGTACACTAATAAACTTACTTTAATAAAATAAATAGATGATAAAAATATAATAATAAATTATATTTAATATTATATATTATTATTAAATAAATCATAAAATATACCTAAAAAAATAAATAATAATACAAAAATTAAACTCACCGCTTGACACTGGGCTTGTCTACCGCGACTGCCATAGCAACCTTTAGCCAATCACGTTGCTTCTCACTCAGGATACGATCCGATTGGCTGCTGCTCGTGCTGGATCTGAAGGCTTGACCATCCAATTTCACAGCCACTCTCTTCATGCTTTCGCTGTCTCCATAGCATTTTAAAGATCTGGTCTACTGAGGCTGCATCCTAGGTGGGACGCGGTCCTCGAATTTGGACACAGCTCGAGACAGTACTCTCTGATGATCTATCACATACCGCATCTGTATTATACAGCTATGTGTCAGCACTGGAGCCGAATGCAGTAACATTTCCGAAAAGCTATCCTCCATAAAAACACTCATGTCTGTTTGCTGTTGGCTAATAAGTCCGTCTGGAAGAATGGCATTAATAGAGTGAGCCATACTAACAGGCTGCGTCATAGGACATAATGTGCGCCACTGATTTGCATGACGAGAGATGAAGGTTACTGAGGGATAATGCTCATTTATACAAATGATATTTAGTTCTGCAAACATAAAAGTAAGAAATACAAGTGAACTTAATTAAGTATAATAACTAACTGGCCTTTTGATGTCATTGATAGATAGTCTTGTTCCATTTAGCACTGTTTCTATAAAGTGTTGAATCTTTTTCTAATCTTAGTATCAAATCATGCCCATCTGTAGTCCTACTCTTGCTCATTTAAGGGTTCTGTTCAGCATTTTCCGAAAAGACCTTTGTATGTCGTGATACATTTACGTTAAATCTGAAGCACTCAGTCCCTCTGTAATCCTCAGTCGGTAATGATTCACGAATAAAATGCACTATAAATACAAGTACAGAGAGGCCTTTTTTTCTTACAACTTTACCACTTTTTCCGCGAGGACTTCATCCCCGAATGAAGCATGTCTCAAAAGGCCATTATCCTGCCACATGTGCTTGTGAGAGAGACTGACCTCTTCCAGCTGGAAGTTATATGTGGGAGAGACAGTTGTAATGTGCTGTGTAAGGAGGGGATGGACTGCTCTGCATGGTTTCTGTTAAACCACAACTGATTACACGTGTGAAACCAAAGCAGGGCTGGGAACTGTAGCTCTTTGTCAAGTGCTGCCTGCTTTCTCCTAACCAATTACAGTTCTGCTGTATCTGATATGAGTGTGACCATCTTTAAAATGGCACAAGCAGCGGGTGCTGCCTTCCATGACAGGCTGAATGCGCCGGGCCCATCTGATTATTTGTCAAGGACGGTTCGTCGGTCTGCTGCGCTGTTTTCAGAGCTTTATTTGCTTACTGCTGTGCACAGAGATAGGAATCCTGAAACGAGCAGCTAATATAAATGTAAATGAACAAACGTGCTAATAAATGCACATATGAACTAATTAATGAGTAACTATTGGCAGCAAATGTGAAAGAGGTGAAGCAAAGAGAGCAGAAACGGCTTTGTTTCTGCTGATAGACAATGAGAGGGGCCCGGAGGAGGTATGCACATCTGTCTGCTTTATTTATTTCACTGTTTTCCTTTGTACTTACAGCAGGAAGTTAGCTCATGTACTTAGCTGCATTGCATGTACTTACAGTGGGAAGTTAGCTCACGTACTTAGCTGCATCCCATGTGCTTACAGTGGGAAGTTAGCTCATGTACTTAGC
>JAODKM010000020.1:1844425-1856993 GCA_026780845.1 Petrocephalus sullivani | reverse complement strand
CACAACTTTTCTCAAAGGCTTCGCCCCACAAAATAAAATGTCCATCCTAAAATATTCTTTTTTCCCCCTCCCATTTTGGCCTTGTTCCCCCCCCCCCCCCCCCCCCCACCCCCCACACTCTCTGCGTCATACCAATTGTCATCTTTTTATAAGATAAATGTTTCGTTCAAGAACAAAAGGGGAAAACACAGCTTTTATAGTGTTCCTCTCCTGCAAGGCAGAAAAAGGGGAACAGAACCCCTGCTCTCGGAATTATTATTGTACAGTACGCCTCTATGAAATGGTACCTTTTATTACAGCCTACCTGAAAAACCTCATCGTATGTGATGACTCTCTCCTACACATGCAAACACTAACATATTCTATTCTTCTTTAAGCCCCTTTCATAGTTTTCACAAATATAAATCAATAAAAATGTGTGTTGTTTATATGCCTATGTGTTTTCTTGTAAAATTAAATGATAATGGAAAATAATATTTGTCGATGTTTCTACATTGAAAAGACTTAAGTATTGGGTTCAAATGTTAATAATAGGATTTCAAAAATATGTTTCATATATCAGATAACATATGAAACGTTTTTGTAATTACTCCAATGTTCCAGTTACTGTAGTAACCGTAGTTCCTCTAAAAAACAGTAGTGCTGTAATTTTGGGCTTTTAGCGGGAAATTAACTGGCCGTTTCAGACTGAGAGAGACATGGGGGATATAAAAAAGAATAAAATCAACAGGATTGCACAATAATTGTACAACTGTACACGTAAAGTTGATATATTATTATATATATATATATAAAATAAATGTTGTCACTGAAAGGTCATTTAGCACCCTATGTGTTGGTAACGTGTTAGATTTTCTAGCAATTGGTTAGTTTGCTAGAAATCAAAATGAGGACTCTTAATGAAATATGATTGATTAAACATGACTACCTAATAAGAGCACGTGTAGTTCGCTGGGCATATAGGAGGAAAAAAACCCAAAACGCAATCTGACGATTTACCGTCAACCGCAAAGAAAAACATAATATCTTAATTTCATTAACAGGCTTCTGACATCGCACTCGTGGCGAATGTGTCGTTTAAACAGCGTTTTATACGATATTTCCAATTGAAAAAATTGCAGGACGTGGTGGGTTTGCGCTCCGCACACAACCGCGTTTCTATGGAAATCTCTGTTTTCATACTGTAGCGGAGTCTGATAAATAACGCGTTTACCGAAGCCGTGCAATCCGATTGGCCCCCATCGCCGACCGCTGGAAACGCTCTATTTTGATTGGCTGACACGACCGCATTACATGTCTAATGAGCATGACGCGCAGGTGGCCGGAGCGGGAGACGGGCGTCCCAGGGCGGGTAGAGTAATACGCAGACACCACTTTTGTTACTTTTTAGCATCACCAGTTCTGAGTGCTGCCGAGATCCCGAGTCTCGCGGTGGGGAAGCAGGTATCTGCGCAGTAAACAGGCTGCTGATTATTGCAGCGGGGCCAATGAGATGGTAGCGTGCGTTATAACCTGGGCAACACTAGCCCGTAATGACGGGTGATCCAGCAAAGTATAGCCCGACTTAACAGGGGAGAGGTACAGTATTGTGATTTAATGTGTGTATATATGGGCTTAGAGCAGGACGGGGGCAACTGATCAGCCTCGCAAGGGCTGGATATTAGTGCGGAATATTATATGATATATACATATAATACATATTATATGACTACGGTTATTATATGTTTGTTCAAGGTGGCCTTACGTTTGCTGGATTAAAGTTCGAGTGAAAGCTACAATGCGTTTAACACAGTAATACAGACACTTATTTTCCTGGTTAAAAGATTTATAATGACTGGCAGCTAGATTGATCTCGGTATAATATTATCTGCGCTACTGTGATTTGTGTGACTAAAAGTGTAACACACTGCGAGGTTCCCTTTACCCCTAGATAATAGTTAAAAAAAAAAAAAAAATTAAATACTTTTTTTTTTTACTTTGTGAAAGATGAGAAAACAGTCTAGGGCTTTTGGGCACCACTAGTTAGGAAGAAGAGTTTATATGCTTTTCATGGTTAAACATTGTATTCTTGTCTTAATGTAATGGGAGGTTACATGAACTTGGGGTATTGTAAAAGAGGAGTGTGATCGTCCTCTGCTGCTTTATTCCTCCTTTCCTGTGGAGTTGCGGTGGGAGGCGGGGGCCTGGAGGTACGCAGGAGGTCTGGGGCTGGAGTTGATGTATAGGCTGGGGGGTCATGCACATGCAACTATTTCTGAGTTCAAATTGAAAGCATAATAATCACTCACCTCACTTATTACATTGACGTTGCGCAGTTTTCCGCTCAATTGTTTTCCATTTTTATATATATTTGGTGGGCAGTAAAGTACATTTGTTAATAAATCACGGTTCAGTATTGCAATTTTGCAGTGAGGGCCATTTGTTCCAAGCTGTGGCAGTCTGCAGTACGCTGGATTCCCCCCATACTAATTACGCCTTTAATTGAATTAGCTTTAATTAAACATCCTTCCTCTGGTTGCTTATCTTGGTCAGGGTTGTGGGGGGTGTCTGAGGCCTGTCTCATGCAGCACAGGGCACAAAGCTGGCGAACTCCCTGGGTGGGGTGTCCGTCTATTGGAGGCTGGGTGCATATAATTTGGAGAGACAAAATCGCCTAACTGGATGTCCTTGGATTGAGGGGGGGGGGGATGCCAGGTGACCCGGGGAGAACATGCAAGCTGCACACCCGGGGCCGAGGTGGGATTCCAGCCTTCAGCCCCAGTGGTGTCAGGCAGCAGTTACTTATCATATTGATATATTTATTCAAAGAAAAATACGATGAAGGACATTTTGATGAAGTTTGTTGAAATTGAAGAAATAAGTAATGGATCCCAGCGGCCGTGGTGATGACTCGCTGGGGTTGTGATATTTTGTTAAATTCCATGGTGTATCTCTGATGTATGCTGTGGGTGCGGTTAAATGATTCAGGGGGATGTTTGGATGCCTGGCCAGAATCTCCAGTAAATCAGCACCTCGGCTCACAGGAATAAATCATCCTAATCCGGAATATTTCTTAGTCAGCAGTGGGAGAAGCAGAAAATATCCATATAAATGAAAAGTACTGAATGACCCTTACTAAAATAATTCAGTTCCTGAAGAGGGTAATGTTTATTTATTTAAAAGTTGCGTTCTGTAAATATATTTTAGTTTCCCACAGTCCCCTGTGTACTGGAGCTCGTTATCTGTACGTGAGTCTGCAACATCGGCGCTCTCACCCCCCGGCAGGGTAAGAGATTCCCCAAGCAGTGGAATTCGGGTTTTTCGGTTTAATGGACCTGTTGTTTTGCCTGGTAAGTTGTGGCAGAAATGGTGTCCTTGGTGCCACACTCTGTGCTCAGAAGCATAGCTGTTGCTATCAGGCTTATTGATTCCGGATCTGGTCAGTGTCGGTTGGGAGAGGGGGGTAGAACAGGCCCTCTCTGCTGCCACATGACGGGATGAAAGGTGGCCTAATGGCTGTCAAGTGCAAAGCTAGTTGACTTTTTGTTGGCTTCTTTATTGCCTGTTTAGTTTTTTTTCGACCTGGTCCTTGGGGACTTGCGGCCAGTGTTTTGACTCTCTCCCAGCTCCATGCTAAACATTATACATATTTGCTCCCTTTCGGTCCCTACCAGATTCTGGGAGGGAGCAAAAACATGCTGTGTCTGGGAGTCCACGAAGACCGGCTTCAGAAACACTGATTTAGAGTGTATTTTATTTAAGTTAAAATGTACCGATATCTGACTCCTGCCTCTAAGTTCGTGCTGCCCCAGACCTGCCCCCCCCCCCCCATTTCCTAGTTGCACCCCTTGCTACCCCACAGAGCTGCAGATGGGGCACCGAAACCTTTTATTGTACGAAGCAGCAGCTGAATTCCTGCTCGGCAGAGTCCTTCCGCATGGTTCAGACGGTAGCGGAAATGTCAAGTGTGGCTTGT
The DNA here is from genome assembly GCA_026780845.1 of Petrocephalus sullivani. Taxonomy (NCBI): domain Eukaryota; kingdom Metazoa; phylum Chordata; class Actinopteri; order Osteoglossiformes; family Mormyridae; genus Petrocephalus; species Petrocephalus sullivani. Next base: position 1,853,038 of record JAODKM010000020.1, on the reverse strand, counting down.
GTCGCATTTTATTTTTTGACGTGTGGAAGGCGATCGATGCGCTGGTGAAAGGCTCCCTGCTTGCGACCGTTTCAGGCCGCATCTGTTTTTCTGTGCCGGGGGAGGATGGGTCAAGCTCAAGATGTTCTGGGTTTCCTCCTAGGGGTATAAAGCAGCTGAGCTGTATGGCCTCCTGATGGAATTCCAGGTGCTGTACCGTGAGCATCTTCAGTGGATCGACCAATCAGAGGGCAGCATGGAACAGAAGCTGCAGGTGGGCATGAATCCTGATTGATTAATTTGATTGATTAATAATTTATTATATATTATAACCAGACAGTCCACGTTTTTGCTCTCTGCCAATTCCCTGGGAGTTTGGAGGGAGAAAAACCATGGACCTTCTCGGGGGCACCAATGACTGATTTGAGAAACACTTCATTAAAGGGTGATTTATCAAACTAGCAGGGCACGTTTATTATTTAAAAAATAAAAACAATATACCAGTAATCAAGAAAATTAGGGAGGTTTCATTCTAAAGTCATGACACACTGAAAATAATTTGTTTGTTTACACTTTGTTGTTGTCATATTAAGTAAATGTGGCTAAACTGCATAGAATAAACTTCTACTAAAATTCTGTTGCTCCAGTGATGTTCAGTTCTATTTAAAACATTCTGAACGTGGCTCCTCTTCTCAGTTGGGTGGCTGACCCCTGCCCTGGGGAAAAATTCTTTATAAGAATCTACATTAAATATCAAACATAGAGAATGTGCCCTGTGCTCCCTGGAACAGGCCCCAGGCCTCCGTGGTGCAGTACTGGCTAATTTTAGGGGGGATGGATACTTTGTCCTACACAGCTTCTTTGCTTGTTTGGTAACACTTATGCAGCATTGCCTGATATTCTTAAATGTATGTCAGTTACACTGCAGACGGTTGGGCCCAGACGTCTCTCGGTGTCTGGAGGGAGGTGGTGTTGGTAGCTTAGAGACCCCTTTAATGCACAGAGGCAGCCAGGCGGTAGCCAGGAGACCGTGCCCCAACACGCTGCTCAGGTGGCCTGTCTTTGTAGTCGAGTATGGTTTTTAAAGCACAGTGGAAGCTACTCTGTTCCATATAGAGGTGCATTTCCTACTAGAGACATAAGTAAGTAACAATGCTACTGATTGGCTTGAAAACATTTAAGGAGGTTGTGAAAGAACTGCGAAGGCAAATGAAGGAAGGGCTGCAATTTATAACCAGTACAGATTTTATGGGTGGAGAGTTTATGGTTTTAATTGAATGTTAGCAATAAGGGTCAGAGATGGGTGAGGATATTACTGTGAGTGTGTCCTTTGGGGGCCTCTGTGTCCTTTTGCAGCCCTGCTGGTGACTGCAGGACGTTTGCTTGCTACTATGAGGAATTGTGTGGCGTGGTGGGCGGTTTGTGGCTCAGCAAGTCCGGCCTCTGAGTCTGTGATCGGAAAGTCGGCGGTTTGAACCCCATCTTCGTTAGAATAGTCACAGGACTTTAGGGGCCCTTGTGTGAGGCCCTTAACCCCCTGAAATGCCTGTAACTCAGGCCCTAAGCTTCACTCTCAGGCAAGATGGGTGAAAAGAAGCCTTCCGATGTACTCGTACCCGTGCAAACCAGCTAATAAAGCATCATTTCATTTGCAGTTAGGATCAGACTTCGTGTCACTCTGAGCTCTTCAGAATATTTCAGCGCCTCCTTCACATACAGACAGGCCTCGCCGGAGCGAAAAGGCAGAGGGTGGTTTGCACCCGCAGAGACGCCACGGGCTTTACGACGGCACCGCTCGGAACCGGCTGCGACGTGCCGGTGTCCGCGAGGGCGGCCCCCGCTAATCCTGTTTGCAAGCCGAGATTGAGGGCTGGGATTGATCGATCGCCTAATCGCCGGAGGAAATGGGCCCCGACGTCAGCGGGGACTCTGCCCTTGAGTGGCGTAGTAGGTGGCGGTACGCGTGCCCGCGGCGGCGTCTGCCCGCGCGAAGCTCCGCTCCTAAAGTGCAGCCCCTGATTTCATTAGGTGCTGATATACTGTTATACGAGCCTGACTAAATGATCAGATAAGGAACGGGGGGGTGGGGAGGGGGGGGCTGTAAATCACGCTTTATTGCTGTAATATTACTTTTTCATACTGTTCATCTGTTTGAGAAAGGGGTAGAATAAATACGAGTATGTAATATGAATATTAATTCTCATGGCTTTTTTCCTCCTCTTATTTTCTGTTTTCATAGTAAGATTTTTCCATCCTTCTTACAGTCTTTCTGGCTTCGCAAATTAATTTGTATTTAACCCTTTTTTCTTGTTAACGGTTTCTATGCCTTCTAGCTAGACTCATACTAAATGTATTACCGTCCGGGTCACAGACGGCCGAGACCCGGATTACAGGTGTTGGCAGCAGTCGAGGCAGAATCGCGCTTAATTTCCTCATAATGATAAACCTAAAGAAAGTACATTTGTGGTTGACGTTTTGGTTGAGATTTTGCCTTCATGTGGATTATCCAGTTAGGCATTAGATTAGATTTCATCAGTTAAGATGTGTTTTTAAATGATTGCTTTTTTTGGGAGCACCATGGATACACTTTCTATGAAGCCCACATTCATTAAGCCTAATAACTGTTCTTATAATTCATTGCAACATATTCATAAAGTATTAAAAACGGCTATAAATATTTATAAAAAGGCGTAATGCAGTACATGCATGTTTCTCATGCATTATAAATGCTCTATGAAGGTATCTCATTTATAATGCACTATAAACACCTTCATAATGCATGATCAGTATTAGAATTAAAATATAATAGTCAATATTAGAATTAAGGATGCTTAGTGCTGCATTGTGAAGGTGTTTATAATGCATTATAGATGAGAACTTCATGGAGCATTCATAATACACATGCCTCTTTATAAATAGTTATAGCCATGTTGATAATACTTTGAGTACATTATAATGTGTAATGCAGTATAATGACTGCTTTAAGTAAACCATTTTAGGAGAGTTGAAAATGGTCATTGTATCTAGAGACCGGAGTTTTTATGATTAGGAATCGTGGGCTGTTTTTCGGAAATCGGCTTAGCTCTGTTCCGGTGGGCCTCTGTGCAGTTTGCAGCGACATCCGGTCTCCAAACGCCCCTCCATCAGAGATGTGGGCTCAGTCTGGTGTCTCTCTTTACACCTGCCAAGGGCACTGTGGGTAAAGGCCCCTTTGATATGTGTATGTTTAGCACCTTCTGCTTTCTACAGATTCTTTACATAAAGTATTTTTCTTCCATCTTTTGGCTGTAGCTGGAAACATGCCCCCTTTAATCTGTGAGGTTGTACCTGCTTACTGCGCAATCACCTCACAGGCCAGAGGCCCAAGGGGCTGGTGAGGCCAGGGGGGGTGACCTCGTGATCCTGATGGGGCGGTAGCCGGAGCCGGAACTTGTTCTGCGTGTTTCCATCACAAAAAAACAGCTCCAGCACTGCACCACAGAAGAGCTGGCCTTTTGATTTGGCCTTGAATCATTTTTTTTTTATTATTCTGTGGAAAAGGAAAGATTGATTTTCTGGCCAGATTTAATAATTAATTATAACTATGTCACAGGTTGAATAAATAAAATAATGTGGTGCTCGAGTGGTGAAGAGATCTTGAGGCAGACAGCAAAGTTCAGATTTGAGCAGACTTTTTTATTGCGCGATCCTTTACACGGACAGCAGGAGAATGGCCAGCTAGAATAAACTCAGTTACACAAGGAGCCTTTAAGGAGACAGAAGTGGATGCAGACAATAGAGACGGGCCACAACGAGTCATACTCTGAAAACTTTATTTCTGTTCCGTAGCTTGTAGAAACTTAAAATCTGAAACAGATCAAAAATACGTAATATACTTTACTCTTTACTCTCACTCCCACCTAAGTTTTTGTTCCAACGTTTCTGTTCCGTTTTTTTTTTTTTTATTAAATAAACCAGTGGAAATGCAGACAGGTTCTCCGAAGGCACCAAGTGAGACCCAGCCCGGCACCAGCTCCGGCTCCGTGCTGGTGGAAACGGGGCATTTGTAACAGCACATTTAGTTCTCAAGCACCTGGGCCTCTTCTCTTTTAGATAACCCTTTCAGGTTGGAGCTTGGCTACATGTGTATCTGTCTGGCCTTGTTCTGGAGAAACACATATTTTTCTGTCTAATAGTAAGACCAAATTCAAGGGCTTTCCGCTCATGTATTAAATACTGTAGGCACTCAAGCTAGATGTATACCTTTGATTCGGCTTTTAGAGTATCTGAAAGGTTGCTTGTGGACAGTGCTGCGTACAAGTGTAGGTAGAGCTAACCGCTGTTGATTAAGCTGGGTTAATATCGTGGGGTATCTTGATCCTCCAGTAACACTGACTGAAAAACCCCACACTGCTGAGCTGTATTATACACCTTTGTTTGGGGGTAGAACACCGAGCGTTAAATGAATGAACGAATGATAGAATGAATGATTTGAATGGAGCTCCGGCCCTCATTCTGATTTGGTCACTTGGGGTCCTTCTGTCATTTTTGAGCCTAGAATCCCCACCAGCTTGTCATTTTCCCCCTGCATCTGCATCCCATCATAACCACATCATACGGCTGACTTTCTCTTACTGACTGCTGCTTCCTGCAAGACACATATTCAAGGATTATGTCGAGTTTAATGGGTGATTATAGATCAGTATTATTCACAGCTGTACTGTGTAGCATCGTGTTCAACTTGGCCTGTTGCACAATTAGTGCTGTCGGTGTGGTTAATCACTCATCTTATATTCTGTGTGCATCAGTGTGCAGGTAAAATCAATGCTAAAATTGCAGAGTTGGTCATAGAGGAACTGGCTGCACTTTAACTCCCCTCTCTGTCTCCCCCTAGAGCAAAGTGGAAGTGTTGCAGTCATTTGTGCAGGACCTCAGCCAGCAGAACCAGGCGCTGATTCAGATGGTGCTGGAGGTGGAACAGGAGGCCAAAAACCAAGCGAGAAACTCTCAGAAGGCCCTACAGGTAGGTGATCGTTGCCATGATTGACAGATGTCGTGCCCCGCCCCCGCCCCAGTGTCTAAGGGGTCTTTAAAGCCACTAAACTGACCCTGGGCACTACTTTTTTAATAGCCTGTTTATGAGGTATTTAAAGTATATTTGTCTCTCAGACATTAGGCAGACACCACTGTCGTTTTCAGCCATCTGTTCTCTTGTAGGATCTGGTAGAATAGCAGTGTTAATATTAGTAAGTTAAGCAAAGCTATAGGATACTTGGAGACTTACTTGGAGCACAGGTACATTTATACAGTAGACGCTTCTGTCCAAAGTGAAGTACAAGTGAGAAGCTTTGGATCAGAATCAGGGTCAGCCAGCATCCATGGAGCAGCTGGGGTTAAGGGCCTTGCTCAAGGAGGCATGTTTGCACTCCGCCAGCTACAGGACTTGAGTCTGCCACCTTCTGGGCAGAAACATGGATTTGCTACCTGTCGAGTCACAAAATGTGAATCTCTTTGTTCATTCGTGTCCACCTAACGCCCTGTTTTTCATGAATCATAGACGTCAAGTCTCACGGTTTACCTGTGGGAGTCATGGTTTTTGGCTAATTTTGCCGTCTCATGCCAGTCTCATGGTAGCCCCCCCCCTCCCCCCCCAGTCAGCTACTTTAAGGTGACCCCGTCTTTGTTGGGTGGCTCAATGTTTTGATCAGCTGTTCTCACCCTCTGCCTGCAGTTAGGTTGGCACGTAAGGTTGACATGCAGTTAGGTTGAATGTGTCATAATATGGATGCGTATATGAGTCCCTGCAGTGCTTTCTTACCTTTATTTCTGTCTTATACTTCTGGGGGGGGGTGCATTTTTGCCCCTATGGGTTAGGACGTACCTGTCTTTGTCCCGGTGGGTTAGGACGTACCTGTCTTTGTCCCGATGGGTTAGGACGTACCTGTTTTTGTCCCGGTGGGTTAGGACGTACCTGTCTTTGTCCCGATGGGTTAGGACGTACCTGTCTTTGTCCCGATGGGTTAGGACGTACCTGTTTTTGTCCCGGTGGGTTAGGACGTACCTGTCTTTGTCCCGGTGGGTTAGGACGTACCTGTTTTTGTCCCGGTGGGTTAGGACGTACCTGTCTTTGTCCTGGTGGGTTAGGACGTACCTGTTTTTGTCCCGATGGGTTAGGACGTACCTGTCTTTGTCCCGGTGGGTTAGGACGTACCTGTCTTTGTCCTGATGGGTTAGGACGTACCTGTCTTTGTCCCGATGGGTTAGGACATACCTGTTTTTGTCCCGATGGGTTAGGACGTACCTGTTTTTGTCCCGGTGGGTTAGGACGTACCTGTGATCGGAAAGTCGTCAGTTGAAATGCCAGGGTGAGCGGAGTGATTTCACTCTTGGACCCTTTAGCAAGGTTCTTAACCCCCACTTTCTCCATGGACTGGATCATCTTGCTTTTACAAAAAAAATGCTTGTCACTTTGGATAAAAGTATCCGCTAAATAAATGAAAATGCAAATATTTTTGAGTTAGTTATTCATTCATGTAAATATTAAGGTAGACTGTATTGAGGTGGGCAATTACCAGATCAAATCCGGTTTCCCCTAAAAGATTTCTGCCCTTTTACATGGAGATGCATGTTTTTTTTGCTTAAATACAACAGAAACCCAATCCCATTACGGAATCCTGCCGTAGAAGCTGTCTCTTTACTAATGGATTTTAACTGACAGCATTTTACTGCCTCCATCTGCTTCGTGGGGGCTGTCCTTCCCCCCCCCCCCCCCCAACATTACAGTCTCCCAGAATCTGCGCGTATGCCCCAGTGAATCATTGTGATATATTTAAAGAGGGCTAATGCATCATTGTTGTGTGAGGATGTCAAATTACAGAGAGTCCCATGTCGGCGCAGTGCAACACGGATTGTTAGCACACACACTAAGCGGGGCGTCAATCGACGAGGCTCTCCGAGGGGGTTTGATCGAGCGCTAACCTCCGAGGCTGTTAGGGGACAGGAGTGCAGAGGCCTTGTATGTTTGTGAGGTTCTGGCTTCACCGTTGTGACCTGCCGTGGCAGAACCCAGCTCCCGTGAACTCTGCGAAGCCAAAACAGTTTAGAAAGGTCTTAGGCAGCTGTCTGTATATACTTAGTAAATGCTTACCGGTGGTCTGAGAGAGAGAGCGATGGAGAGAGAGAGCCTGGCAGCCATGATGGATACCAGATTTAATTTCTTTAATAGTGGTGCAGAGCCAGTGACAGGTTAGACCGCCTTCTCACATGTTGGAAAGTGCCTGGTGTTCAGAGGTGGTTATGAGGTTGATGGTGCAGGACTGCCTCCGAGGTTGGGGCTACCATGTCCGTGTCTCACTGGATCGCTGGCCATGTTGTGATTGGCCTGCTGGAAAAGCCCCGCCTCTCTTTCGGAGCGGAGGTCATGTGATTTGCGCCCAGCAGCGGAACAGACAATCGCCTTCCTCGCCCTCTGTCACCGGGGCAGCGTAGTGTGATGTCACATCACTAGCTCCCACCCATGTACCTTGACAGGCATGTCTGGAACACTTGGTAATAACTTGTGTTTCTCAGCCAGCACGAAGTACACCAAAAAAAAAGACTTTTCTGCTGTCTTTTAGACTCACCGTGGGTATGCTGGGCACTTGGCAAGTCCACTTAACAAGGAGGCAGGGCTAATGAGTTTCCGGTGTTACTGTTTTATGACCAGGTGTCAGAGTGTGGGTTTGAGGGTTTGGGCGTGTCCTTGGCACAATAAATACAGGGAGCAAAGCGGATGTTTGGTCTCCCCTGCCTTTGCATATGTAAATAGATGCTGCTAATATGACTCCTGAATTATGTATGAACTCATAGTCCAGGACTCAAGTGGCTGAACAACCCGCCGCCCCCCCCCCCACTACATGTCAGCCCCACCCACAGATGCCCCTCCCACATCAGCCATATTTTGCAGTGAATGTGGGCGGGGCTCCACCACGACACCATCTGATGAGACGCAGCTGAAAGGCTGCAGGTGGCATGTTTTATCTTCTGACATAGTCGGTGGAATGAAGTACGTTCTAGTATACTTTGAAATCACTGGCGCCCCCTAGTGTTCCAGAAGACTTGCGGTATTAGTGGCACTGGCATCATGGCCGAAGTGGACAGAGACAGTGTGAGCTGCACTCAGTTTTCATTTAATTTTGTTTTTAAATGTAATACCGCAGTGCGGACTGATGGTAATCAGCGGGAGCGGGGCGAGGCCCCTCCCATCTGGAGCTGCTTCATTTCCTTCCATTAGATAGCGCCTCCCTGTGATGTAAGATGCATGAGCGCTGATGGCAGGTTGATGCTTATTCATTCCCGCCGAAGCCTCTCGCTTCCTGTTAAGGAACAAAGCTGTGTGAGATTGAATTCTCACTTTAAAGCTCAAGTGGTCCTCCACGTTTCACCTTCTCCTTCCCGGCACCTGCTGGCTTTTTGTGGTTTTTTCCCTCAGACATTCCTCCTCCAGTTGATTCCTGCCAGCCCGAATTTTGTTGACCTTTGAAAAATCGCGAGCATTCATTTAGTTACCTTCCTGTTTTTGATGGCCAACCCCCCCCCCCCCCCCCCCCCCCCCCCCCCCCCCCCCCCCCCCCCCCCCCCCCCCCCCCCCCCCCCCTCCCTTGTCCCCCTCTCCCC
>JAODKM010000020.1:1780059-1793747 GCA_026780845.1 Petrocephalus sullivani | reverse complement strand
GGGGGCGGGGGGCCCGCCGCCCCCCTCTCCCCCCCCCCCTCCCCCCCCCCCGCCCCCCCCCCCCCCCCCCCAACGCAGGAGACCGTCTGCCTTTTGGGGCTGCTCTTGGGCCTCCCCTGCTGGTCATTCATGAGATGTGCAGAGGGTGTGTGACATGCCCCAAGCCTGCCGTGTCACCGGTGTGTTCCAGCTCTCTGCTCCATTTAAAGATCTCGCCTTAAAAAAACGACCCTCTGGCTTTTTTTCGGCCTCGGGCAGCTCCCTGTGTTTTCGTTTGTTTAGACCACAGCTTGAGTGCTTTTGTTCGCTCCTTAGTTAGCGATTCGTGGTTAATCTCTCCCTCTCATTCAGAGAAACGGCTTACCTGGCGATCAGCCGCCAATGGACGGGAGACATCAGAGCCTTGGTCTCTCGCTGCAAAGCCCAGATCGGGAAGGAGTGTGTAGTCGGGTTTCATTTAGAGACAGAGCCCGGCCCAAATTGGGAGCGGGCCAGCGGTGTCATGAGTGGGCTCAAGGTCTTTCTCCCGATGTGCCGCCTGCCAATTAACCCCCAGCCCAGCCTGAGGATGCCATCTGTCACCCCTCGGCCACACAACAGGAAGCTGTTCATTAATTCTCACAGTGTCCTCCTAACAAGCCCGTAATGGCAGACAGGGGCCGTTGGAGAGGACAGAGTGATGTGTGGATGCTGAGCGTGACACACACGCTCGTGTGTGTGTGTGTTTCACTCCCCAGGAAGAGGTGATGGTTTTGCTCAGGGCAAGAGATCAGATCAAGACTCTCATAGGCTGGATCAAGACAGCAGACCCACCCCAAAATACAGAAGGAGACACAGGGTTGTCTACACTCCTGGGGGCCATGTCCGCTCGTCCTCTTGCTCCTGCGTGGTTTGCATACAGGACATATTAAACAAATCTCCTTTAATTATCCCCATCGCCTGCCCCCCCAGTGGTACCCACCTCCCACTGATCCTGTCCTGCTGGGGTAACGAGCAGGAGAGTGAGAGAGAGGCATGAAGAGTAATTACAGATTTTAGTGGAGTGCAGCTGAACGTCTTTTGTCCAATGGCACTAATTCCAAATGGTTAACAAGGTTTTTCTATTTAATAGAGCCAAATCTGTGTGACAGCAAATAGCTTTCCCATTTCCCGCCCTAATGGCTTTTCATACTCGGCTCCCCCAATAAGCAGTAAACTCCGGAATTAAAATGGCACGTGTTATGATGCAAATGGGAGTGAGATCTGGGACGGGCACTTTCATGCAGAAAGCTCTGATTAGATGCATAATTGCTTCTCTCGGACTTTTTCTTCTTTCATTAAAACTTGCTTGAGCTTTCAGGCTGGTATACCGAGTCTGATACCGTATCACTCTCCATCTCCGTCTCGGAAGGCGGTTCCTGGGCGTTGCCGTGCCTTCGAGATTAATGGCCTGCGGTCCGGACACAGCCAGGCGGGGGGCCGGTCTAAGAAGCCGCAGCAGCGAGGTTTGTGAGCGAATCTACGTGATACCACGGACGCACGGGTCGAAGTGAACGTTGGGAGTAACAGTTAGGATTTAGCATCCTGCCTTGCCTCCTTTGGAGGAGCTGGGATGCTGGTGTTTAAAGGTCACTGAACTGTTACCTCTGAAGATCAGCCAGCTGTATCAAAGGCCCAAGATTGTCAGTCACTAAACTTGGCTAAATGACTGAGTCTAAATACACCGAGGAGGATAGATAGTGTTTCTGAAGGATTCCTGCAGACGCAACTGGGAGCAAATGAAACGTTTCCTGCTCAGATATCTTTTTTGGCTTGGGGGCCCATTAGTATAATATACCGAGTGGTGATATTATGGGTTTCCTAGTAGTAGCCTTAACTTTAGCTTTAATCTCACCCCTGTTCCTAGTTACCAGGTAACACTAATGTTTGTGATGTAATAACTCCTTTGTAATTGAAATTCTAGTTAATGATGAAATGGCTACTGGTGTTTTTTTTAACATCTTACATGTCAGTCCAGTGCAACAAAACAGAAATAGTCCAGTCGTCGCAAACATACATTTTTCAGGAATATGCTCGCTGTGCGGAGTGGTACCCTGGCCGTGGGCTGGAAAGTCTGTACCTTTAGGGTGTGGTCTTAAGATAAACACTGCCTTATTGGAGACTAGTTTTTATTTCTATCCTACAGTAGGTCTGTGGAAACATACCTATATGCATAGCTGTTGATCAGAGCAGTATATCTGTACCGTTTTCGCTCCTTCTTGCTTAACGATCAGTCGGTCCTCCTGCAAGCACAGATCTTACAGGTGAAGAAGTGAATGCAACATTAGGGGCTGGTTCACAAGACGGCGTCAAGCAAAGCAAACCGTGATGGTGAGAGTGACAGGGATGGGTGCGGAGCCAGACACCACCCGAATGGCATCTGAAGGTCTTGCGTGTTGCGCTGTGGTTGGAACAGAGATGACGGATACAGAAATTGCCTTGTTACTCTGACATCCCACAAAAATGACAGATAAATGCATCTGAATTACAATTGCACAATATTGGGGAAAAAAATCATATCTTGATATTTGAAATTTTCACGATATTTGCAGTATAATGGTCTGTCAAATAAGTTGCACCGACACAAAGCAGGGCCAACAAATCACCTGTTTTTCCTCTGTATCATCTCTGTGGAATACAAAATATTTCCATACGGCGGAAGGCGAATGGTTTTTGGTCACCAATTCTTGTTTGCGGTTCTCCTCAATCATTTTTGTTAAATTTCCTCACAAATGCGCCAGACTGTCTGTGAGTGAGTCAAATGGCAAGGACAGAATATAAAAAAATATAATATATATATATATATATTTAAATATATATATTAATATAAAGTATAATGGCTAGGAGAGGGCATGCAGAGCTCACGCAAAAGCAAACTGTGCACTAGTTTTGTAACTAGTGTTGTTTCCTGTGACCAGGTGAAAGTGTTTTTGCGTAACTTTATCAGTGGCCTCGACCACGCCACCTCGGCCCATGCATGTGTGTGACACGCGGTGTTGATATTAACATTGCACATTGTGCAGCTCTAATGCTGACAGGCAAACCTTACCGTGGCTTCCTGAGGGTAGGCAGCCACTGGCCATTACTTTTTTCTTTTGGCTGGTTGGCTACTTACAGTCTGATTCTCACATCATGTCTCTATGGCAACAGATCATTTCTTGTACAGTTCTTCCGCCTTTTACCTGCTGCTTCAGTAATTGGGTTGGATTTTAGGAAAAAGACACAGTGGCGTTAATGACTTGATATTTGTGGACAGAGGATAAAGCTTCAACAGAATTTAATGGGAAAAGTGGAAAAATATGTGTAGCGTTTCAGTCTTGGTCTCCGTGAGTCTTCATTTTTAATCTGTTATTCTATAGCAGACTAGGATTCAGACCCTGAATGAATTGCTTTAAAAGTTGCTTTAATTGTTTTGCCCACATGGAATGGTGGTGCAGTGTTTATCACGGTTGCCTCACACCTCTGGGACCAGGATTCAAGTCTCCACCATGGCTCCATGTGTGTGGAGTTTGTATGTTCTTCCCGTGTCCTCATGGGGTTTCCTTGCTCATGGGAATTTTACTTACACAAAAATGTTGTCAGGGGAGAATGACAAATGATTGGTTCAGAGAGATAACCAATCAGACTGTAGAGGACCCGGGTCCAAGAAACTAGAGGAGGCAGGCACAATACATCTGACTACTTGGCTGGGCATCTGGTATAAGATCTGACTGGTTATCTCTCTGTCAGGTCTGATCATCCCTGGCTTGTACAAAATGAACAAGCCAAAAGATAGGTCAGCCATTACTTGAGTAAGTTTTATTTGTATGGGGGAGTTAGTTTTGGGGGAATATCACATACTTTGAGGGGCTCTCTGGTAGGGGGTGGAGTGATGTTTGCTGGAAGTGTCAGGAGCAAGACCACCAACAGCTTTCTCTGTCTCTGGAGGGTTATTTTGACTTTTGAGTTTTAAATTTTGTGTGAAAGATTAGTAACTTTGATGAGGTTGAATTTGCCTGAGCACATTGTGATGTCATTAAGGTTTTTGTGGGATTTATTCTTCTATGCCCAGGGAAGTTTCATGCAGAAATCCTGGTGGGAACCTTATTAAAGGTGCAGGGTCACCCTGGGCTACTTACCGTGTGATGGCATCTGGATGTAATCCTCATAGACTCGCTAAGACCTCCTGTCCCGCCTCATTTCTGCCCCCGCCGCGCCCGCCCCCCGGGCCTCAGTCGAACCGCTCCGCGTAGATCTTTATTTACAGCGCAGAACTCCAAAACAGCTGGTCGATTCATTTAGCCCGAGGCCCCGGATTTGTTCCCGTTCCCTACAAAAGCCAAAGAAAAGCCAGGGTCCCCCCCCCCCTTCTCTGTCCTATTGATCCGACACTTAGGAAATCTGCTCGGCTGTCTAAACGCTATTGATCCCTCTTCTCCGCTGCCGCTTTCCACACTGGCGTACAAAGCGACTGGATGAATTGAAATTTCATTTCCGACGAGCCGTTCCTGTTATTTTTACCCGTTTTTTTTTTTTCTCGATGGGAAGAAGCATGTTGGGTTGGGCTGGCACTTTATGGGGTCAATAGCTGGCAAGCTGCGCCTTGGCCCTTACCGCCTGTTCATTGGTCACATGATTAATGGCCGACTGTGGGCCGACCGGCGAGCATGCCTCTCCTTCCTGTCCCCATCTGAGTTTACCGCCAGCTTCTACGATCTGTATCTGTGGTGCAGGGGCGTAGTAATTCAGTTTGAAGGCAGTCTGAAGTCCACATCATCACTTTGAGAAATGGCCTCCGGGCACCGTGATGTCCTTCACTTCCTGTCTGCGGGCAGTAGACTTCCTGTTTAGCGTTTCTATCATCTCACAGCTTCAGGAGAAGGATGCGGAGCTGCAGCGGCAGCGGGCGGCATGCGAAGAGCTGCAGGCTCGCGAGAAGCAGCGGGAGAAGGAGCAGATGGCCTTGCTGCGCCAGCTGAGCAGCACCAAAGAAGAACTCCACAGCGCCACCCGCAGGGTATGTTAGTAATGCAGCCTTTTCCTGTCTGCATTGGAGTGACTGGGTAAAGATATATGGGTACATAAGTTGGGACCTAGCATAATTTCCATAAATATTCAGATAATAAGCACATTTTAGTTTCAAGCGGCTGTGCTAGGCCCGTCATATTTCTCCCCGTGATAGCCATAATTATTAGATTTATGGCTAAATCATTGTTTTTCCCCCTGCAGCTGTTTGCCATCTCCTCACGACACATCCCTAAAATAAGCACCTGTGGGGATCACGCGAGCAAGCACGCCTGCTAGCCGCCCCGGCAAACTGCACGTTTTTTCATAGGATATATTGAGAAAAATAGATGCGCGATTTGACATAGATAGATTAGGAAATGAAATTAGCGATATTAAAATTATACATCAGTGTCTGGCCGCTTTCAGCAGCAGAGAAACTATACTCTGTAATTGAAGCTGGTAATTCTGTGCTCCTGGGTTTTTAGTACGGAACAAATGGACAGCACTAGGCAGACCTACGTGTGACCTCTTGGATGGAGGATAAAGCTTTATTTTTATGGTAATAGTCATTTTCTCATTTCATAACGACAAACAGCCATTTGTCTCAAGGCAGACTAATTTCGGGAATAGATGCGTAGTCTTGTTCACGGCACCAACATTACGACAGATGGAATATGTGAGACATGCAGGTTTAGGCTGGAGCTGCCCTCGGACCATTGATGCCGCCTTTTTGGCCGCGGCACCTCCTAAGCTGCGCCTTTTCCACCGCAGCACCTCCTGAGCCACGCCTTTTCCGCTGCGGCACTTCCTGAGCCGAGGCACCTCCTAAGCCGCGCCCTCTCCGCCACAGCACCTCCTAAGCCGTGCCTTTTCCGCCATGGCACCTCCTGAGCCGAGGCACCTCCTAGGAAACACCTTTTCCGCCACAGCACCTCCTAAGCCGCGCCTTTTCCGCCGCAGCACCTCCTAAGCCGCGGCACTTCCTGAGCCGCGGTACCTCCTAAGCCGCGCCTTTCCGCCATGGCACCTCCTGAGCCGAGGCACCTCCTAAGAAACACCTTTTCCGCCACAGCACCTCCTAAGCCGCGCCTTTTCCGCCATGGCACCTCCTGAGCCGAGGCACCTCCTAAGAAACATCTTTTCCGCCACAGCACCTCCTAAGCCACGCCTTTTCCGCCGCGGCACTTCGTGAGCCACGGCACCTCCTAAGCCGCGCCTTTTCCGCCATGGCACCTCCTGAGCTGCCCTGTTTCCACTGCAGCGCCATGGGCATCTGGACCAAAGCGACAGTCTGTCCCCACCCCTCCCATCTCCTGCCATTCCTCCCTTTCAATATTTTATTACCTTTTTTTTCCCCGGTGCCGATTTTAAAGATTCCTTTTCATGCCAGACCGTTACAAAAAAAAAAAAAAATCTCTCTGAAAAGAAAGCACTTTGTTTTATTAAAGTTTCAGACATGCCTTTTGAAGCATCCTGCCCGGCCGGCCAGATAGCGGCGGTGGCTGAGAGCTCCTCCAGGGCTGGAAATAAGACCAGACAACAATACTTAGCATAGGCTAAAATAAAGAAGCGAGAGCTGAACTAAGCTAGCATAACTAAAGCCAAAGCCTGTAATTTAGGCCCCTTAGGGAGGCAGAATTGTGGCACAGCCTCAGACAAATTAGATTAGGTACAGTTCAATTACTTTATTATACTGGGTGTTTGTATAGAGGCCCATTTCCACTATAGAACTAATTCCGGAATCCATGTCTTGCATGCAGAGGAGACGCTGACATGAGGTGTCTCTTTTTATTTCCTTTATACTAAATAGACGCAGGCTTCACAGCCTCTCTCTCTCTCTCTCTCTCTCTCCGTTCCTCCCTTTCTCTGGCTCCCTCCCTCTGCCTTGTCTCCCGTCTTCTCATTTAATTTCCATCGTTCTCCCAGAATAAAGGTAAAACGGAGAGACTGAGAGGTGTGCACCAGCAGGTCCAGGACAAGGCTGTGCATGCACCTGCTTTGTGCTGCTGTTTGGCTGGTGGTGGTTCTGCAATGCGGTGTCCCCCATCCCACCCCCCACCACCTCCACTGTGCCCTACTCCCTTATGCCGAGAAGGACTGCATTGTATAAACATCGAGTGCCTTGAAACTCTCTATGTCTGAAAATAAGTGGAATTAATCTCACCCTGTCTGTGTGCAGTTCAGTGACAGCCTTGATTTCACTCGGCCGTCGTGGAGAAGCCGTGGAGACCTGTTACCAGAAAGGCACCATGGCGAATCCAGAATAGCTGCCGAAACTTTTGAGAGAGACTCCTAAAGCCGCATTGGGGAGGGCCCTTGTTACCATTGATGGGAGCTCAACTTCTGTGTGGAAAGACTATAAACCAGGTCAAACTAGATATAACCAGTTCAGGCAGGTTTCACTACGAACTGGCTAGCTTTGACAGGATAGAAGGACTGGTGAAGAATGTTACGAGTGTCCAGGGGGACATGACAGTGTCCAGAGTTTCCAGGGGGACATGACAGTGTCCAGAGTGTCCTGGGGAACATGGGACCTTGTGTCCATCTGTTTTGCTAAACGATTAAATCATTTTTGTTTTGTGGCAATTAAAATCCTGTCTTTCCCCTGAGAAGTTTTGTCTGTCAGAGTTTTCCGGGGTGTTGGGCTGCAGCAGTGATGTACGTTAGCGAGTGACACAGATACCGCTGAGTGATGCGATGTGGCCCGGCTGCGTCGAAGACCATGGCCAGCTGCCCCTCTCCTCACTCTGCGCTTTCCTGCTCCTTCATTCACTTTGCTCACTGATCAAGCTGCTGTCAAAAAGGATATTTCTAAATTTATCGAAAACGTCGACTTGATTCCCAGTCCAGGGCGTTTGGTTGGCTTTGGCCTGTTATTAAGGAGCAGGGAGAAAATAAGAAAGTTATAGTGGCGCATGGAAACTCTGGAAGGGTTTGAAGATGGTCGGTCCTTGTCTGGCCTTGTTTGTGTTGAGGGGTTTTGTACATCCTCGATGTGAAGCCTGTGGTTTCCAGAGTACAGGCTTGAGCAGGAAGTGATGGAGCGTGACAGGGAGCTATGCAGTTTGAGGGAACGCCCCCTACAGGGCGTCGGTGTCCATGGCCGGACGCCTGTTCTGGGAGGAGGAGGCCCAGTGGAAGAGGAGAGGGAAGGGCTGCGGGGAGCTGTGGAGAGCCTGCGGGCCTCGGAGGTGGGAGCGGGACTCTGTCAGGCCTCAACATCCATTCATCAGCATGAACCCAGCCTGCAAACCTCTATCTGAGTTAAACCGCATATGAGTGCTGTGTTTTTGTGCTTAGGAGGCAAATTAATAACATTCTCTGATGGGATTTGAAGGAAATTGGCTTCCTTTTAACACAGAGGATGCCCGGTTTGGTCTGGGAAAATGTGTGTAGTGAATGGAATTAGCATCCAGAGAGCCGAAAAAACTCCCGCCTGACTTCTGGAAAGTCTTTGAAGCGTACAGTTAATTGGCTTAATCCCACAGTAAATTTACCTACCCATCAGCCCCTGCTCCTAAAGGCCAGCGAGCCGCTGGGTTTGTTTTGTGATTCAGAGGCGCGTAGCTCCGCCCCTTGCCAGTCCGCGCCGCGGGCTCGGCAGGCCGGTTATGAATGCTGGGAATATAGTGCACCGCATTACGGTTAATTGGCCTGCCGCTTCTGGCTGTGCCATCGCCCCCCCAGCCCCGCTCCATGTGCCACTTACTCTCCCCCACTGGCTTGGCCGTCGCTCACACTATAACCGCGTGGATTAACGGCCGCACGCCGCTGTTACAGCACCAGGGAAAATACGTACTCTTGGTGGATAATAAGACGTAATTCACAACAATCTCTGTTAAGCAGAATAGCGGTTTTTCTAGAGCGACGTAGCCCCACATTATTGGATTTTACTCTTAGATTGGGAAAGGGACTATAAACCGGCCCGTTTCTGTAAAGCGGAGAAGAAACTACTCTGTGCTGCGCTTATTTTCCAAATAGTAAATCACCTCTGTGGAGAAACAGTGTTTCAGAATTGTAGAAGAAAAGTGGAGAATGAATTTTACGTTAATATTTACAGTGCTCGCAGAAAGTCTTGCTAAATTTTGCAAAATACTGCAAACCAGCCAGAAGTTTTAAAGTAAAACATTAAATTCAAGTAGCAATAGATCGAAAGCCGAATTATAGTTCTGAAAAAGCTGTTCTTGACAAGCATGACTGGGAGCTTTGTAATTAGTAGCACATTGTGTTTAGTGTCCCGTCGGGAGCCAGTGACTGCAATTGTAATTTATAGCGAAATGGCAAAATCAGAACTGAGTGGGTCAGTTGAAGAAATCTTGATCCTCAATAAAAAGAAAATGTCTGTGTGGAAGATATGTGCTAAACAGAAGGTATGCTAAACATTGCTTGTCAATGGGCTTCTGTTATGAAACCAGTAAATGTGCGACACTGTTACAGAACTGAGCAAATGTCCCATTCTTTCTGTGGCCACCGTGTTTATTTATCCAATGCACCAGGCATTTGAGAAAGCTGAGCCTCCCTAACCCGCAGAGCCGCACGCCACACCTACCGAAGCATAGGAACTCTAACAGCAAGATATGAGATATAAGCCATGTTAATAAGGCTGTAATTCCTGCCGTTAGAAGGGAGAACTTCCCTTTACAAAGGTTATATTTTGATGGTACATGAGAGTCATCAAGGTTGCAATTCGCTGCAGATGTGTTTAAAAATAACTGTTCACTTTGAGGTTAAATGTTTTATTCAGTCACCAATACAGTCTCTGCCAGCTACATTCAACCAATCAGCAGCACACTTTTGTTTTAACATCTCAGCATAAGGTATGCAGTCACCTGTCTTTTATTTGCTGTAATGACGTGACCTCACTTCCTGTTTCCCTAGCTAGAGCAGCAGGAGGATAGCATGGCGGCAGAGGCAGAGAGCCTCCGGGAGAAGTTACGGCACTCGGAAGACGAAACATGTTCGCTGTGCCAGCAACTGCTCTGTTCCCAGGATGCATTGCAGCAAGCTACCGTAGACCTCAGGGCCTGCAAGAGAGAGGAGGAAGAGCAGGTCTGGGAGGACGACCATTAATTAGCATGATCGTACAGGTTCATCCAAGTACATCTAAAGTATCTATCTAACACTAACACCTGCTGGTCGATAACCAGTTATATGTATGTTATCTGTACAATTGACCATGAACCGACACTATACTCCAGGGGTCTCCAACTCTGATCCTGGAGAGCTACTGTCCAGTAGGTTTTCTCTCCTACCTGCCTTCTGATGAACCACAACTGTTCTCAGGCAAATACCAGGAACAGTTGTGTCTCTTCAGAAGCTAGGTGAAATAGAAAACCTACAGGACAATAGCTCTCCAGGACCGGAGTTGGAGACCCCTGCTATACTCAGTGGCCATTTTATAAGGTGCACTTGCCTGTTAACACAAACTGCCTGCTTCACCCTATAGAGAATCATATGGATGCAAATGAATACATACACCATGCAGACAGGATGTTCTGCCCAAGGGGTTCATTTATTTTGTGGTTTGGCATTTGATTGGCTAAGACGTCTGATATTCGTGATTTTTAAACATGGTGTAATTGTTGGTATTGGACTTGATAGGAGGAGAGTGACCAGCTTCGTTAAAGCTGACAGTTAAGGTGATCCTACACAGCCCTGTGTAGGGCAGGGGTAGGCAGTCTTATCCGCAAAGGGCCAGTGTGTATGCAGGTTTTTGGGATAACCTTTAAGTCAGCTGTTCCCAGGTGTGACGACTCTTCAGCCTATCAGTCCTGTAATTAGTAATCTAATTAGGGATAAGACGGGCCACCCCTGGCATAGGGGTACGTAATAAACAGAGGTGTAAATATCAAGACTGTAAAATTCAACCAACCAGTTGAGTATAAAGAGTCACAGTCACAGAGTCTGTGACAAAATCTTGGTCTGGATTTTTACTTTCTGGACGTGAAATGTACAGCTATGCTAATAAATTGGCTATTGAGTGCATGCGCAAACATTAAGTTTACATTTATCTGGCACTTTTATCCAAAGCAACAAAGTAAGAAAGATTATTTGTTCTTACTGGGATTTGAACCTGAAACCCTTTCCATTGCTAGCATAATGTTGTACTTGGTTGAGCTATAGGACTTTAAGTTTTAAAGCTGTATAGTTTTACTTTCTGTCTTTTTATGAGAACCCTGAGCAGGAGCAGCGCGTGGACGAGATTGGGCCTGACTGGCGTATTTTTAAGGCACAGGGCCTGGCTCCCGTCCTCACGGCGAGTGGCTCTGACAGCACGTCTGCTGTTCCCGAGGCGGCCGGGATCAAGGCGGGATTTTGTGTTCTCAGCTGGTTCAGGAAGAGGACGCGACAGCCAGGCTGAAGGGGCAGCTGCGGGAGGCGGTCACGCAGCAGAAGCGGCTGGCGGCCCGCGTGCTGCAGCTCACCGCGGAGGCCCGGGATCTGTACGCCGAAGTCGGCCTGCTGACGGAGAGGCACCGGGCCGCCCTGCAGGAGGTCAGCTGACAGGTTTAAAGACCAACCTATATCTGTCATATGGAGTCATGTGAGCCGCAGAGGCTGCTCTTTCGCGGAGGTTACCATGGTCACCAGCGATGGCTGCCTGCCGTTTGAAGCCGTGGGGGCGTGGTGTTAATGCCCACATTGTTGTGCCTGAACATTGCTGCCTCGCAGGTGGCTGACAGGGACGAGGCCATAGCGATGCTGACAGCAGAGCTCCGCGCTGCCCAGGAGCGCCTGAGATCAGTACTGGGAGAAGTACGAGCCACCCTCCGCCCCCCTCCCAAGTCACATCAGGCCTGACAGAATCGCAACCCCCCCCCCCACTTCCTGTTCTCCACCACTTCCCGCTGTGAGCTGATGCTTCACACAACGAAAGCTTGACCTTGTGCTCAATGTATGGAGTGCGGCTCTGAGCCCCTTGGGGTCCACTGATGAGCACGGATCCCGTTCAGGATGTACTATACCTCAATCTGCTTCCATGCATTCTCCATTAGAGCTGGTCCAGTACAAGGTCACCGAGACTCTACTCCATCTGCACAAGCATAGTGGCCGCGATTCAGAGTTAGGCTGGAGACGGGACCTGCTGGCGGGGTGATACTCGGGGCTGGTTTCAGGCAGAGGGACCCTCTCTCCCTGATTTCTGCATCCTTACAGAAACGTGATCATCTTTTATTAATCCGCCGCGCACCGGTCAGCTGTGGTGTACTTGCTGTTCCATCCTTCCGTAAAAAGGGACAGCGCTGTCACTCAGGTGTCACAGGGACGTCTGGAGTTTCTTGAAGGATCTGATGTAATTGTTTTATTATTTTTTATAGGGCCCCTGACTGATGCCTCTGAACTCACCACCACCCGCACCCTCGCAGTCGTTTGCATGCGGCGCTGCTTCCTGACGGAGACTCGCATGCCTGCCAAATACTTGCAGTGTTATTTATTTATGGCGTGCTCAATTATTCATTTGTTTATTTTTTCATGGCAGGACTAACTGTGGCTTGAAAATTTATTCTTGCTGATGGGTATGCCCCACCTCCCCCCGGAGGGGGCATGTCAGGCCAGTTAGTAACTGCTTTATGTGGCTTTTTAACACGGAGATGCCGTCTTCATCCAAAGCGGCAGGAGGAAAGGGGGATGGGGGATTATACTGGCAGGGAGTGGACAATAAGTTCATTACTTGCTACTGACTTTTGTCTGGAATTTGGTGAAACAGGCGACTTATCAAAGGTCTGCATTGCGTACTGCAGTAGCGTGCATTTAAGGAGCGCGTCTAGGTACACGCAGGGTTATCTACCTCCGCGTCACCCGTACCAGCAGTTAGCATCGACCTCTGTGAAACGCTGCGTGTGAGACAATGATCTGTGCCTTCACACCGAGGTGAATGAGAGGACAGCAGGACTGGCCAGGGAGCGCAGCGCGTTTCATTACCTCCGGGATTCACAGTCCGGCGGCGGGCGGGCGGGCCGAGCGCACTCGTATCGTGCCTCGCCTCCGTCATCCGTGCCCTGATAAATTACACCTGTCAGGCCGTCAACCGGAAGCCATTTAGTCTCTGAGAGGAGAGATTAGATTGATACAGGTTCTTACCTACTCAGCAGGTTTAGCATTTGGGCGATCAGACCCGTCTTGTCAGGCAGTCAGAATTGGTATGGGGTCCATCAGCTGTGTGTTAAGTTGGCATCCTGAAAAACATGCGATGTTCACTTAATGTTTTGCTTGGATGGCTTCAGATTGAAGTTGTTCCTTACCAATGCCCAGAAAAGTAATCATAAAAAGTCACCATTTTGTAAAGCCAATGACTCTCTTCTCTTCTCTTCTGACAGGGATTCTCTCCTTCTGTTGCAGTGGCTCTCCTCTATATTCGTGCTGACGCTAGTCCCATGTAGTACCCATGAATCACCTCTATGATCATGCTGACTCTCCCTGTGTAGTCACTGTGATAATCTCTTCGATGATCATACTGACTCTCCCTATGTAGCCACTGTGATCACTCCTCTGTGATCATACTGACTCTCCCTGTGTAGTCACTGTGATACTTTCCTCTGCTCCATGATCATACAGACTCTCTGCTGTGTAACCACTGTGGCACTCTGCTCCATGATCGTACAGACTCCCTGCTGTGTAACCACTGTGGCACTCTGCTCCATGATCGTACAGACTCTGTGCTGTGTAACCACTGTGGCACTCTGCTC
>JAODKM010000020.1:1758432-1770906 GCA_026780845.1 Petrocephalus sullivani | reverse complement strand
ACTCAGGGGTACAGGAAACACAGGCAGACTGTGTGGATGGTTATTATACTCATGGGTACAGAAGACACAGGCAGATTTTGTGGATGGATATTATATTCAGGGGTACAGAAAACACAGGCAGATTGTGTGGATGGATATTATACGCAGGGTACAGAAAACACAGGCAGATTGTGTGGATGGTTATTATACTCAGGGGTACAGAAAATACAGGCAGATTGTGTGGATGGTTATTATACTCAGGGGTACAGGAAACACAGGCAGATTGTGTGGATGGATATTATACTCAGGGGTACAGGAAACACAGGCAGACTGTGTGGATACAAGCCAGATGTTATACACAGGGGTACAGGAAACACAGGCAGACTGTGTGGATACAAGCCAGATATTATACTCAGGGGTACAGGAAACAGACAGGGCTTACAGCTTGTTCAAGAATGTATTTGAAAGATCTTCACAAAGCAGTTAATATTTTTATTTGAGGTCAGAACAGAATTTTTTTTAAAATGTTTGGCCTCTGCAGCCTAAAGACCAAGAGGGGCACATCAGTAGAATGTCAGAGCTTGACAGCGCTACCCTCAGGCTGCAGGAGGAAATCAACTCCAGGCAAGCCCAGATGCTGCAGTGCACAACTGAGCTGGAGGCCAGACGGGCTGAGAACCGTCAGCTCATCCAGGAGGTCAGCAGATCTGGGGGTCATCCGGAGACACAGGCAGTCTGGGTTTATATGCTCTATGTATACCATGTGTTTGTGGAAGAGTACCGCATGGGAGGGGAGCTGTGTGGTATGTCACAAATTCAGCACAGTCGGCACAGGCCACTGATTGTCCTGCAGCTGATTCTGTTCAGATTCTTCTTGATTCCTGTAGTTACACTCTGTCCAGTCTCTCCTAGGCGTGGAGGTAGTGCTTACAATATTCAAAGTCTACTTGGACCTCTCTATGCTGTTTCGGGGTGTGCGCTGACTGCGTGTGCCGATGCTGCAGCTGCAGAGTCTGCGCAGTGAGGCGATGCGTGCGCAGCAGCATGCCACAGCGCTGGAGGACAGAGTCGGGCACTTGACCGAGGAGCTGGAGAAACTGCGCAGTGCGGGCGGGAGCCCCCGGGAGCAGGTGAGGCCGCAGACGGTGAATCACAGACGGGTGGAAGCCCCCGGGAGCAGGTGAGGCCGCAGACGGTGAATCGCAGACTGGTGCTGATGGGCGGAAGCCCCCGGGAGCAGGTGAGGCCGCAGATGGGCGGGAGCCCCCGGGAGCAGGTGAGGCCACAGACGGTGAATCGCAGATGGGCAGAAGCCCCCGGGAGCAGGTGAGGCCACAGACGGGCGGGAGCCCCTGGGAGCAGGTGAGGCTGCAGACGGGCGGGAGCCCCTGGGAGTAGGTGAGGCCGCAGACGGTGAATCGCAGACGGGCGGAAGCCCCTGAGAGCAGGTGAGGCCGCAGACGGGCGCTGATGGGCAGAGGCTGCGGGAGCCATGCCCGCTCAGAGCGGTGCGGTTTGCAACGTGCAGCCTGTCGGTCTGCGGCAGATTTACCTAGCAGACCACTGGAACCACTGAGCGTTTGTAGTAAAACCTCGACACGACCTACTGCTGAATCTGAGCCAGTACAAGGGTTTTAAAAAATCACATTGCTTAAAGAAAAAGTATTTAAAAATATTAATACGGGCAATTTGGCTCGCGGTGCTGGACAGGACAGGATGGGGCTGTTGCAGGGGTTTGGGGGGGGAGGCGTATCCTCTCATTTATCTGGCTAGTCAGTCCTGCAGAATTCGGAGCATAGCCTTTGATTACAGACACCCCAGGCGCTGGCAGGGTGGTCTGCTTTTGGTCACCTGATTGCCGCACATATCACAAGGGCAGCTTGGGCAATTTCCCGTGTTTGTGTTGTGGCGGGGGATGGGCATCTTCATAACCCTGGCGCGTGTGTGTGTGTGTGAGGTATTGCTGTTCCTTGTGCCGATTAGGGCAGACAGTGGGGAGAGTAGTGTTGAATTTGCACAGAGTATGATTTGGCAGCAATCACAGAGGGATTAGCGGGTTAGGGCACTAATGCCGTGTTAGTCTGCCTGTATCAGATCCCATCTGTGCTCTAATTGCCTTCGGTCCCTTCATTACGTCTCCCGCCTCTGCTCTGCATCCCATTTGCTCTGGGCACGCGTGTGAAGGTCAGCATGCCAGCGTGGAGCTCTAAGACGGCCTAGCCCCGGCCGCGTAGCCTAGCCCCGACGCGTAGCCTAGCCCCGGCCGCGTAGCCTAGCCCCGGCCGCGTAGCCTAGCCCCGACGCGTAGCCTAGCCCCGGCGTGTGCGTAGAGGAAAGGGACCTTGCTCTCATGCCCGCAGCATTTGCAAATAATAAATATCCACCTATTCATCCATCCACCCACCCATTTTCTGTAACTGCTTGTCCTATTCCGGGTCGCCTATCCCAAAAGCTACGGGCACCAGGCAGGAAACAACCCTATCTGGAGTGCCACCCTATCGCAGGGCACACTCACGCACTCACTCACTTATGGTGTTTGCACGGCGTTGCATGGGCATTCGCATTTAAATTATTAATTTGTGTTCCTCTCAATATGAAATCCACTTTGGACCCCAGACCCGGGCCTGTGAGGGCAGGCTGGCCGAGGTTTGTGCCCAGCTGGCACGCTCCCAGCGCTGGGGGCAGGACCAGCTGGCAGCCCTGGAGGCCATGGAAGGAGAGGCGGTGGTGCTGAGGGTGGAGCTGACCTCTCTGAGGGAGAACTACCACGCCAAGGTCGCGGAGGTGAGCGACCACCCCCTGCCGTGCCGCTCGGCCGATTCCGTGTCTGAGTGCCACCAGTGACGAGTCTGACGCTTTGTGACAGGCTGCCGCGTTACACTCGCAGCTGGACTTAATGAGGCAGAAATACCAGACAGCCACCAACGAGGTACCAAAGCTCTCTCTGCACCGGGCCTCTGACGGAGGTCAGACGGGCCGCGCTGATGGACCTGCCATCTCCTTGCCCAGGTGGAGGTCCTGAGGAGATTCCTGGGGAACGCTCGGACCAACAGCAGCCGCCTGCACCAGGAGAGCCAGCTGGTCGTGTCCAGCGTCCATCAGTGGGTGAAGGAGCAGAAGTAGGTGTCACCGTGGCCGCCATAGCAGCGTGATTTACTTCTGGAACACTCTAACGCCGGATAATAGGCTGTTGTATAGCCTTCCCATGACAATACTGGTTTTATTTTTACCCTGAACCAGACAAGCCAACGAGAAGCTGAGGAACAAAATTAAAGAGCAGAGATGGAAGATCACGCATCTGAGTACTGAGAAGGCGTGAGTTTGGGGGTGTGTGTGTGTGTGTGTGTGTGTGTGTGAAACGTGCCTCCTTTCTGTGAACTCAGCCATGCCCCTTTTGTAGTCTCCTGCAGGAGAATCGGGAGGAGCTGCTGGGGGAGCTGAGGATGCTGAAGGCCCAGCTGGACGGCCAGAGAGAGGTTGTGGAGGTCTTGGCGGCCCGTCCTCAGCCCGGTGCCCGCGGGGGAGGTGGCACTCAGCAGGTGCACCTTGCCTAGGGATAGTGCAAATTAGCCAGGCTGTACTTCTCCGTAGCCCTGAGACAAGCCGGTCGTCCAAGGAGAAGCTGAAGGTGTAAATTGGTGTCACTCATCTTTGCAGACTTTGCGTGAGAATAACTGGAAGCGACCGGCCTCGCTATCCCAGCATCCTCGGCAGCCCTTGGCCCAGAAGTGAGTATTGCCCTTCATCTGGACAGTGCAGTTTATTTTTGTATAGTGCCTCTGCTAAATTGGTTGCCTCAAAGTACCAGACCAAGATTCACCAACTGGACAGGGCAGCTACTAATGTTATACAGCCCGAATGAGATCGTAACTAGCTAAAATTCCCGTGGCAGTTAGGGGAGCAGAGGTCCAGCATGCTGTCTGACCCCCCCAGGCATGCTGACCTTACACAAGTCAGCAATAAGTGTGTCAGTTTTGTTATAAGTGGTGTTATGATGGCGCACGTCTGATTGGATCTTTGTGTCCTCAGAGGTCTTCTGGTCCTGGGCTTGTCTGTAAGCATTCATTAGAGATGGCTGTTAGGGCCCCTCGCATAGCCTGAGCTGCGGGTTTCTGTAAAAATGTAAAGTGTAAGACCATTATTCGAGGCTTTAACGAGACACGGTGCCAGAGCCGGCTTCCGGGGCCAGCAGAGCTGCCGGCTCACATCCCTGAGGACCGGTCATCTCGCAGCGGGCCTATTTCTGATAGCTTCACCAGCTATCAAGCTTGATTTAATGCAATTAGTTACTAACACAAGGGCTTCTAACGGAACCTGTGAATTTACTCTGGGTTTATTACAATGTTCTGGTAATATTCAGTAAGCTCTAAGCCTAGATGACTCAGTTTAAGGAGGCTCCATTGTTCAATCAAGTGGCCACCCAGTAGTTTGCAGAGTAGACCTGCTGCAGGTCACAGCCCATCTGTACAGCGGCAGTCAGGGACCAGATACAATTAGATCCTGACATTTTCTTTAGGCTTTTTACACATCGACACAAAGCTCCCCTTTAATACCTCATTTCTGAGATCTAAGGCATTAAGACAAGCAGGGTGGAGATGTTTCAGTGTCAGGAAACCTTCCCCAAGGGGAGGAATTAAAGTGATTAGGCAGCAGAATATGCCTGATGGTGGGGTCCTCGTCCTGCGTCGATGGAGGGCGGTCGGTCACGTGCGCAGCCTTCATTCCCAACATCCTGTTGGGATTCAGGCGGCTCTATGCCTCTCGCTCTCCGCTACCTGTGAGGCTTCCCCTGCTCTTACTCTTCTTGCAGTCAGGTTTATCAGCTCCCAGTGTAGCTTTACGGGTTTCGGGGAGCTCTTCCGGCCTCTGCGGGCGGTGGGATTTGCGTGATCCTCCGTGAGCTTCTCTGGGTAATGGTCCGTGTTGTCTGGCTGCAGCACCAGCAGCTTGGAGCACAGAGCAAGCCGCAGTTTGATGTGCCGGATCCCAGGCTGCAATGCAAATGGGCTGTTTGCGGTTTTGCCCGTATGACAGAGCCTTTCGGTTAGGGATGAGCAATCTTCCAGCCTCCAGCTTCACGCGAACGCAGCATCTCTTAGAATGTCGTCTGCTGGCACCCTGATGGGGGTGTTTAAGTCCCCCGTAGTGGTCCTGTTTGTGAATGAAAGCCCGTTGTCAGGAGCTCAAAGTCTGGTCTCGGTTCATTTTGTCAGCATGCAGTATATCAGGTAGTACAGGCACTTAAAAAGCAGCAGAAGATCATAAATGCTGTCTGGTAACCTAGGGGACTGTCCTTGTCACCTTTTCTTCAGGGTTGAGCCATATTCTGCCTTGGGTTGCAGTTTTATTGTACAAAGGAAGGGTTTAGAATCGTCGGATTAGATTCTGTCACCAGAGAGACTTCCGCCGGACGCTGCATTCGGATGGTTTTGCAAACATTTTGCAAATGTGAAAGTCTTCTGTTTTCTAAACAAGTGTTGGGTGGCGCTCGGGCTGATCGCCCAGCGGGAATGCACACGTGCGTGCGGGTGCATGAGAGTGAGCGAGTGAGCAGCCGTGTTCAGGATGCACGCCTGGCTAACGAAACCGAGCCGGGCGAAAGCTCTAGGACATGCTGAAGGCTTGCAGGAAGCTCCAGAGGCAGAAGAAAGCAGGTCCAAAACAAACAACTAAATTGTACGGGGAGGTGCCACATCCAGCCTCCTGTGTGGCTCTTGTTTACTGCCCGGCCCCTGGGGGGCGCTATGTGCTGAATCTCCTTCTCGATGACTGGTGCATGTCCTCTCAGCGCTGCCCTCTTGGTGACATAGCTGCCGGACAGGAGGATTAGATGCCAGGTTTGCCATTATAAATGTATAATAAAAGCATCTCTCTGATGGCCCATCTCGCCGTGGAGGCTGGGAGAGTGTGCGGACGCTCCGTACTTCCCAGGAGACATTTTTGATGGGCCATTTACTGTGCTTGGTCTTCTCACACGTTTCTCACATTTAAAATAATAACAATAAATCTGCCAGATTGTTTACAGCTCCCTGTCACTTACAAAGCCTCTGACGCACTGAAAGCCGACACATTAGTTCACATACAGTGGAATGAATATATTTTTCCCAGCAGAAGTTATCTAGATGTGGCACGAATGGTACTTGAGACAGACTGTCACGGCAGATGGTTGTTAATGGGGGGGGGTGGTCCAGACTGGATGGCTGGGTGTGAGACGTCCCCCCCCCACCCTCTCCACCAGCATCCTGATTGAACATTTACTGACTGCGGGGACGAGCTCACTGAATTATCTCACTCAGCACATGCTTGGAGAGATTTACTTGATAAGCTCGGCTCTCTCTGATCCCTGATCGGCACCGGTCCCCACGGCCGGCCCTAATGCTGCCTTGGATGATTATTATTCACATTTTAAACTGTTAATTATTTGTGGTGGAATAATTTTAGGTTTTGTGGAGATGTTTATCCCAGTGGAAAGGGGGGGGGGTAGCTGGAGGAGGCAGCCATTCAGATTCAGCCGAATGTCGTCGTGTAGACAAAGCTCCGGAACGGAAGCAAGTCGAAACCAGGCAGGCTGGGAATGGTGTGTTATTACCAGGAGAAGCATATATTACAGGGATTACGGTAGATGCTTTTCTGGGTGCAGACTGAGAGGCATCCAGTGCATTGGAATTTTCTTTTTAGTGTGCAATGATTGTAGAGAAAAAGGTGGCCAGTGTGGGTCTCTGAGACATTCATGATGGAAGACAGCAGGCCACAATCATTCACTTATTGTCCAGCACTTCCTCCCTGTAGAGGCAGCAAGGGTCAAAGAGTTCGGGAGGCATGGGAGCGTTGTGTGTCTAAGGGTGAGTACTTAAAGTACAGGCCGGCCACGTCACCAGAGGAGCAGAACCCGTGAGGGACACCTCGCTGTCCAGGCGGGGGTCAGTGAGGGCAGGTTGTGTGAGTTACACTTGGATGCAATGTCCTGAATAGTGGCATTAATGCACAACCGGTGACACTGCCCTCTCTTAGGTCCATCCAGCACGTGAGCGGCATCCCGGATGCTTCCAGTGAGGGTCCCAAGAGGAAGAAGAAGGTCTTAGCTGCCAACCTGAACTGCAAATAGGCAGCACCCAGCAAGCTAGAGCTGCCCGCTGGGGGGGGGCTAAAAGCTCCAGATTATAAGCAGAGGTGGAAATTTCAGGTCCAGAAAATACAAATCCAGTCTGAGATTTTGTTTCAACCAACCAGTTGAGCATTTTGTGACTGACTCTTTATGCTCAACTGGTTGGTTGGAACAAAATCATGATCTGGATTTTTACTTTCTGCACCTGAAATTTCCACCTCTGTTTATAAGTCGCGGAGAGGCGCAAACCTCCAAGCTTTGGATCAGGAGTTGGCTCACAGCAGGCAGCAGGCCCTGGGTGCCCAGCTCAGGTTCAGTGTAGTTCAGTGTAGGTAAATCTTATTAGAGCCTTGGTGGACCTACTGTACCATCAAGTGCTGGAGCTGATAAGACCGGAAATGTTTTATTTACAGTCTGGGCTGACAGGCACCTTCCTTTTGTGCTCTACAGTACATTCCTGAATGTCCACCGCTTACTCTGGCCTATGTTCCCAGTTTTACTTAAGACACTCTCGATTTAAAGGTTATGACACTATACATTGACACTTTCAACTACAGCTCACTAAAATTAAATTGACAAATTTAATTTTAATAGTCAAATAGTTATTTAATAATAAATAAAAATTGTATATTCAATTTTGATTAAATTGCATCATAACTGGGTTTAAACCCCCCCCCCCCCAGAACAAATACCTCAAACTGAGTTTGGGGCTTTGGAGTTGGGTACTTGAACCGACAACCTTTTGATTACTCCACCAACTTCAGCCTATGATCGGATCAGCTCTATAAGGAAATTTAAAGGATGAGGTTTACTGAAAGAATAGTATGTAGTATATCACCCCCACCCCAAACTTTAACAAGCTTAGCTATATGTTCATATTTTGAGTTAAGTGAAAATATTTTAATGTACTTGCTCCAGGTCAGTCATTGAGAAAGTATGAAAAGCTAATCTGATGTTTAAAAGGCCATCATAATGTTATCATTTACATTTTTTACCGTGATGCTCAATGCAAGTTTTAATGTAGTGGTTTTATATCTCATTCAGAAGCAGTTGTCAGAATGTAATAAAATTTTCCCAGTGGAAAATGATGAATGTGCCTTAATGTTTGTGCTTTGGAAGTGTTTTGCAACTAAATAGGAAAACGACCCTCGGAAAATGCAGACATTATTTCATATCACACAAACACACAGAAAATAGTATAAGACAAAGAGCCACTTCATCAGCATCACCATTCATTAGTAAAAATTCTTATTTCTCTAGATACTTCTGGATGTTAAATATGGACATCGACTTAATTAGTGATGTATATATTACATATTAATATACATGCTACCAATTAATTAAGCACTGAACAAGTAAAAGCCCCATTGTGCCATTCATAATTTAGTTAGTGGGGAGTGAGGGTCCCTGGGAATTAGGAGCGATTCCTGGAAGTGACATCTGACAGGTGTGTGTGATAATCGAGATTAATGAGCAGGATTATGGGAGACATACAATTTAAGGATGGCAATCCACTGTAACAGCCCACGGGGTTATTCTTCCAGCACGCGTAGGGGGTATCGCCAACACGGGACCGGCCAAAGGAGGACCCACAGAGATGATTGACCTTCAGGTTTCATTGTCACATTTGTCACAGGACAGTGGTGAAATTCTTCTGCCACGGGGGTCACATGACACACATTACACTAACAAAACTGCAGTGAATAACAAGACAGTTCAAAACAAAGGCCAGTATAGGAATTGTATTCTCCACAAGGCACTGGACAACTGTGTGTGACCATCCATTCTTACATAATTTATGCAGAACAACACGAGACAGGGACAGCGGAAAATGAAATGATAGAATACCAGAAGACAACAGAGGAGAGAAACCAAAAACTCCCAAATGGGGAGAAAAAAAAACCTCTGGCTGTCCAAGGTTGACTGGACTTGGCTTTCTACTACACATGAGAAGTTTCCCAAAGTTCTACACCTAGTGAAAAGCACTGAATGAATGAAATCCACAAATGCCTACTCATCCTGCATGGGTCCCGACTGCCGTGTGCACATGCAGCTCTTGTTTAAGTGGTTTTTGAACCAACTATTATTTAAACACCTAACTGGTTAGTCATGTGGACTGGGAGAGTGACAGTTTATCTGCTCTAGTAATGCTACAGAATAACGTTCATAAAGCCAGGGCTCTGGTGTTTCGCAGAGAGAACCCTAAGGATAGGACCTCACCATCTCGGATTCCGAAGGAAAGACAGATCAGGAAATCAATGATGCAAACACTGGAGAGTCAGAGTGGGGGATTACTTGGACAAAAGACTAAAAGACATTACTTTGTTCGGAGGGTCATCCATCATAATAATAATTATAAAGTGTCACCTCACCTTTCTGCCTGATCAGCGCACGATTAAATATTCTTCGGCTGGGGCAAGTAATTGAATTTTGCAGATGACACCCAGGGGCTGCTGGGGGAAGGAAATTAATTAGACACATGTCTGTCCTTTCACAGGCAGTAATAATCGGATCCAGAGTTGACAATTTATTCAAATTAAATACTTAGGAATAGGACGCTTTGAAACGAAAGCCTTCAGAAATTAACAAATTACCTGCAGATTTTTTTTTTTTACACACACACGCTAATTTGAAAGAGATTGAGAACCACACATGGCCCAGATGTTGAGAATCCAGCTCCGCAGCCATTAAGGGTCCCAGCACGATCACATGAAGTATGATTCCTATTATGAACTAACATTACGGTCTTTGCAGCTTCAATCCCACTTGAAGGACACCACCCTGAAAGACACCGACTTGCGAAGTGCTTCAGGAAGACGAGCCTGAAGGGCACTTAGGCCCAAGCTGAAGATGGGAAGTGGTCTGTCTGCAATGCCGCAGCGTGGCTTTGCGGTGATGGGAAGGGGCCTGTCTGCAATGCCGCAGCGTGGATTTGCGGCGATGGGAAGGGGCCTGTCTGCAATGCCGCAGCGTGGATTTGCAGCGATGGGAAGGGGCCTGTCTGCAATGCCGCAGCGTGGATTTGCGGCGATGGGAAGGGGCCTGTCTGCAATCCCGCAGCGTGGATTTGCGGCGATGGGAAGGGGTCTGTCTGCAATGCCGCAGCGTGGATTTGCGGTGATGGGAAGGGGTCTGTCTGCAATGCCGCAGCGTTGATTTGCGGTGATGGGAAGGGGCCTGTCTGCAATCCCGCAGCGTGGATTTGCGGTGATGGGAAGGGGTTTGTCTGCAATGCCGCAGTGTGGATTTGCGGTGATGGGAAGGGGCCTGTCTGCAATGCCGCAACGTGGATTTGCGGAGATGGGAAGGGACCTGTCTGCAATGCCGCAGCGTGGATTTGCGGCGATGGCAAGGGGTCTGTGCAATGCTGCAGCGTGGATTTGCGTGGGGGGGGGGCCTGTCTGCAATGCCGCTGCGTGGATTTGCTGTAGCAGTAAGAGAATCTGAAGCATATGAATGCAAATACTCATCCGTTAAGCATTTATCCTCCAAAACTCCCCAAAAGGTCCCGAAACACACTGGATTAGGATGGAAGCTTCACAAAACATGATGTAAGAATCAAGCAATCAGGTTCATACAAACAAGCAGCAACTTCAGTCAGGGAATGACCCTTCTATCCCACAAGCATAATGTTTTCCTTCCGAGAAATCAGCCGTGTTAAAAACAATTCCCGCTCTGCTGCTTTTATTATTACTCTTTATATCAAACTTTTATTTATTTATGCAGCATAGTTTAAAACAATATCAGGATTTCAATTTAACTATCCTTGCATTACGATGCCCAACAAGACAACAGAAAATGGATGCAATTTCATATTGCCAGAGGAATTCAGCTGCATCTTGTCTTATGCATGTGCGCCCTCTTTTGGTTGGTCAATCACATTACACATTTTTCAGCATTACTGCTGTATTAATGCAAATACCAACATAGCTCTTATGAAGATCTGTTTCATCAACTACCGTAACCATCAGGTTGAGAGTGAGGCTTGTACATACAATGGAATATCCACAACAATCATAAGGAGTCACACATCAGTGTCAGGAGATGAGGAATTTATTATTAGCAAAGATATCCAAAAAGCAATATATTATTATAGGGTACATGCCAGCGAACAGGGACAGACAATATGCTTGTTCACATAGAATACAAAAGGCGTATGGAGAGAAGTTTACACTGTGGAGGTGAAATGTATTCCTGCTGCCATATACACTTACGTTAGACACGTGTATGCATAGTGACGTACAAGAAAATTGCACAGTGATACAGTTACCTGTGCTGTTTTCTAGACGGGTTCCTGTGGTTTGGAATGCTCTAACGCCAGCATGTACCAGAGGTCTGGGCTCGGCCAAAGCGGCTATGGACCCACAGCCATCTCTGAATCGGCCATCTTGTTGTACTGCCAGCTGACGGAGCAGACGGGACCATCTATCATCTTTAATTATAGCTTAGTGACACCTTGGCGATCGCTCGCATTAGATCTACACGCTAATGCCGCCATTATCCGTGTCGGGTCGTCACGGCAACCCACTCCAAGGTCAAGGTCGCTGCCACCAGGCACTGGAAGCTTCTGCTTCTAGAACAAACACTGTATATTTGTAAGCTCCACCCCCTGGGTTTGGACTGGGGATCAAATGTGCGGTTGTTTATATTTGCAGTATATTTACAGTAAAGAATCTCATGGTTAATGCCACCATCACGTGCCTATCTATCAGCCTTTATGGTCTATCAGCCTGAGAAGCTACTGAAGGCAGCCCAGGCCCCGCCCCGGGATATGAAAAGGGGGTGTGGCCACGTTCTAGTCCATGGGCGCGGTGACAGTAGTGTGCGTCATTAACATACAAGCAGGCCATGTCACCACATCGCAGCCACAGACACCAAAGCTGCCGCGCCCTACCATAATGCGATTACTGTCAGAAAGTCCCCCCGACGGCCAGGCAGGCAGAGGCCAGGGCTTGCAGAGAAATGACTTCATTAATTAACATTGGAGATATATTTCTTTAAAAAAAAAACACATGGCAGCTCCGAAGTCTGCAGGATTTTTTTTTTTGCCCGTTTAATTTGGAAATGAACGTGTGCCTGTTCCTCCGCAGTGCCGCAACTTAAATTGCTACAGTGATGGGGGTCAGCGGGGGGTCGACATCATTTCTTTTCCTCTCGGGCGGAGAGCAGAAAGGTGAGAAAACCTTATTTCATATCTCCTCGTTTAGAGCAAGACAGAGACAGGTTGGAAGAGAGGGAGACCGAGTTTGGGGGGGGGGGCAAAACCATTGTCAGAGGGTGTTGGGTGAGTAGCCACAGGGGGAGGGGGAGGGTCCTCTCTACCCCAACGATTAAACAACAGGCATGACGCGGTTACTGGTAGCCGGAGAACGGGGGAGGGCAACCAAAAA
>JAODKM010000020.1:1737828-1747912 GCA_026780845.1 Petrocephalus sullivani | reverse complement strand
GCTATCCTATCAATATGGGCCAACATTTCTAAAGAATGCTTTCAGCACCTTGTTGAATCAATGCCACGTAGAGTTAAGGCAGTTCTGAAGGCGAAAGGGGGGTCAAACACCGTATTAGTATGATGTTCCTAATAATCCTTTAGGTGAGTGTAGATCTGAATCAACCAGGACACCTCTGACCACTCTGATCTCTGACCACTGTGTTAAGCTGAACAGGAAGCCCAGCAAGGTTGAGGTCGTCAAACGCATTTCGGGCAGCCTTAGGACCAGCTAGCAGTACAGTACTTCTGTTTTTTTGCTGTTTAACATAAGGATATTTTTTGCCATCCAACACCGGATGTCTAGTAGACACTCTTTAACCCACAGAGATGGGATGCATCATCTTGCTTAACAGGTATATATATATATATATATATAATTTGAGAACAGGTCTAATAACAGCTATTTTAAATGGTTTTGGAAAGCCTAAGAGATGAGTTTAGCAAGCAAGCAGGGTAGTGCTAATCAGTGGTGCAATTTCCTTTAGAAGTTTTGCAGAAACTAGGTCTATTAGGCTAGCAGTAGATTTGCAGGACGAAATTTAGTTTAAAAGTTCTGACTGTTTTATAAGAAAGAATGATTCAAAGATGTCATTTATCAGTACTAATAGGACTAATCTTACTTATTTTACCATTAAATTATTTAATAAAACATTTTGTTAACCTAGACACAGATTCAAACAGGAATTTAGGATTGTTTTTTTCCTCTTCTATTAGTCTGGAGAGATACACAGACCTAGCAGTCACTAGTGCCTGTCTGTACTTAAAGAGGCCCTCTTTCCAGGCAGATTTAAATACTTCTAGTTTAGTTGACTACCATTTGCGTTCTAGCTTGCGTGAGACCTGTTTAAGTTCACATGTATGGTCAGAGTACCAAGGGGCAGGTTTCTTCTCTGTGCTTTATTTTCTTAAGTGGAGCTGCAAGATCAAGAGTGCTATGAAACGATTTCACTGTGTTCACAGTTACCTGTTCAAGTTCATTTTCACTTGAGGTTTCAGATGTAAGGTTGAAGGACTCTGGAAGTTGGTCAAGAAACTTTGCGGTGGATAATGAGGTACGGAATGTGTGGTACTGTACTTCAGAGCTGGAGCCGATGGGAGGCTATATTGTATTTCAAATGGTAACAAGTAATGATCTGACAGTAGAGGATTCTGGGGGATAATAGATATGTGGTCCACCAGGACACCATGGCTAAGAATGAAATCCAGGGTATGGTTACAGGCATGAGTAGGCCCTACATTCTGGCACATACCAACAGAGTCAAGAACAGCAGCAAATGTTGTTGTTAAAGGATCAGTGTCATTCTCCATGTGAACATTAAAATCATCAACAATCGCAGCTTTGTCAGTAGTGACTACCAGATTTGTCAATGAATCTGCAAACTCCGTAAGAAAGTTACTGTAGGGACCAGGCGGTCTATACACAAGATATCCTGATCTTCTCCCAAGACCTGGCCACCCACTGCCATCAAGTCAGAGAGGTGCTGCAACATCTCCTGAATAATCACCTTAGTTCTAAGCTAAAAAGTGTGAGTTTCATCAGACTGAGATGTCCTTCATAGGGTTCATTGTTTCCATGGGTAGAATCTGAATGGACCCTGTAAGAGTGAAGACTGTCATGGAGTAGCCCATCCCCACAACGAGGAGGCATCTCAAATGATTCCACAAGTTCACAAAATTCTGTCACCGCTTTATACATAATTGCGGTATGGTTGCAGCACCTCTCACCTGACTTATCACAGACAAGCAGCCATTCCAGTGAAACCAAGCTGTAAACCAAGCCTAGGTTCACCTCAGTCCGTGTAATGATGGTTCTCGATCCCAACCAACAGGAGATCGTTGATTCTTCAGAAATGGGGTTAGCTCCCTTCTGAGGATGGGAAGATGCACCCTTACGCCTTCTTCTCTCGTAGTCTCAGCCCCACCAAATGGAGTTACAACATTGGTGGTCGCTCTTCTTCACAAGTTTTAACTACATGCCCACCTGCAGGTTTTTGGACACTCACAATAAATGTATTCGATAAGTTAAATATTTTTCTTTTTGCTCAAAACATTTCTTGAATACTGCTGCAACCCCACAGGGAATTTTACTTGGACTACTTTATTTTATTTTATTTTTATCGAACCCACACATTTCGTAGAATTCTTAAGCTCCACCACTTAAGACAGAAGAGGAGCCTTCTGTTAATACAGCAATATTACTCAATGGAACTATGATTTTTCAAATGAGAATAGATTCAGTTCAATTCAGTTTATTTTTATATAGCTCCCTTCACAACAGAGTTGTCTCAGAGAAATATTACTACATGGAACTGGGGTTTTCCAAAAGTGGTGGAAATTTCATATTCTATTTACCATGAATAGACAGAAAAAGGTCTGTCATGAAGAAAACGTTATTATTATATAGAGTTCTCACAAACCGTGCAAAATATTTATTTATTTATTTATTTATATAAGATTCTCTTGTTATGGTGAATCTCTTGCAAACTAAAAAAAATTATTATATATAATCTGTTCTGTAGAGTGTATTTCACTTACCCTCATAGATAATGATTTTTTGTTGCATTTTACCGCTTTGCACGCGTCAGTTACTTCATTGAACTCGAAGGCTTTAAAGATCGGCACAGATACTTAATCTGTCGCCGTAACATGGACTTTTTACAGATCAGCGTAAAGAGACTCATGTTTAGTGTTAAGGAGAATAAGGGGATCCCGAGCAGCAGATTTGTAAGATAATGCATAGATACCTTATCTCCGTGTGTTTGGGTTATGTGCATATTACATTGTAGGGACCAAAATGTCTCCACAATGTTAAGTGAGGTTTATTTGTCATTTCAGCCATATACACAACATACAGTGGAACGAAACATTGCACCTCCAGGACCAAGGCATAACGTACAGTAGCACAGGAATTGCGTTTCTCTGTTCACCTGTTGGGATTGAAATGTATCAGCTGACCATGTTAGATTAACATTCAAAAATGAAAACTACAGTTTCTCTAATTGATTATCCAGTGCTAGAAGGGCAGATGTGTCTAATTTCCTAGCAACCTGTAATTTCCATGTTTGGCCACAAGATGGAAGCAAATGCACTCCGATAACGAAGTAGTACCTGACGACCAAACGCGTCTGAAACGCACGATATCAGCGTTTGCTTCGCTAAATTTGAAAATCAAGTCTTTTAAGCCGATTCTACACTAAAACAAATTTTCATATTAACATGTTTCATATTGCAAATGGGGCACGAGCCAGGGTAAATAGCCATGCATGCACGCCCTGGGGAATTTAGAGATGCCAGGTTACCTAATACTGTCACTTGGGGCTGCAGCAGGGAACCCGTGTATCACGGGGGGAATGCGCAGAGCGGCAGTGCAACCGAATCAGCACCGGCAGATAAAATGAGAGAACAGATGCACGTGAAGCACAGCAGATGGCTTTTAAAAGGCTGTGAGCGCGGATCTGTGAGGTCTCGTCTTTATACGTTTCTCTCTATCCTCCATTATAAGTAAGGGTGACTTTGGATGATGCATGAGAAGAAATTTAAAAATCGTTTTGGCTAATGTTTAGCAACCTCAGATAGGAAGTGAATAGAAACAATAAAGTAGAAACAGAAACCGCGCGAAGGAAGTATTAAGACCAGAGAGGGTCAGCTACCCGGTAAAGCACTGACAGAAACCGCTGGAAATCGCTAGCATAAAACATTTCATTCACTCAGCCAAAGGCTCTTCTGTGAAGTACAATGTGAACGAAAATAAGTTTTTCAGTAGTTACACGGGCAACCTTTGCGCTGATTCTGCAGAGCCTCATAGTCTCCCTTTTCTATGAAACAGCCATTGCATGACCTAATAGAAGTACGTTGTGAATAACACAGGAACCTGACATGTACAAGCGCCGCTCTCCCTCTCTGCGGCTTTCGGATAATGGCTGAAACAAACAGAGTGCCGCCCACAGGCGCTGCCAGGGTTCGCGCTCTTCCGCAGAGCAGGGTCCCGACCCTCAGCTGGTGACACACCAATGTGCATATTGTGCTTTTCAAACATATGAAAGCCCGGTGGCCGACAGCACAACACCGTGGAATGAGGTTTCATAATAAGTATGATGAATCTGAAAATAAACAGAGTACTTAAATACAACATTAATGCCTCTTACCTATTACAGCAGCCTATTTCATAGTATCCTTTACTACAGCCGAGCGTTAATCAAATGTTTTTTGATGTCAGTACAATACAAAATGTAAACACACACACACACACACACACATATATATTGTCTACAAACGAATTGTACACCCAGCAGAATTATTAAATTCATATTTAAATTCATAGTTGGGTTGGCATAAGAGTGTCTTGGAACCCAATGAAGAGTCTAAGAACTTTTTCCATAATGTTTTTTTTTTTAAGTAGTCCTGCATGTAGCTTAATGGACTCTTGCGAGATACTGATGAAGTTCTGAGAAGTGAAACAGGGAAGAAGATCAGTGTTACTTAATGGATATAAATACACCTCCAGCTGCTAAGACAGATGGTACCCAGCTGAAATCTAAATGCAGATCCATGCCGGCATCCAGGATAGGTGCTGCAGGTTCCAGTGGGACATCTTGAGGAGAAACCATGATGTGATTTTTAAAAAAAATAACTCATGGATAGATGTCTCAGACTGACAGCAAACAGAGCCACAGGAATATGTTGTGGGAGGATGCTTGGATTTGGAAAATTTAGTTGGATAGATAGGTGATCTGAACAGTTTGCTCTCTAATGTAACCAAGCAAGCTGTGAACCCCTTTAGAAGAAGAGCATTGCTTCTGCTCTCTTGTAGAGAACAAACTTACTTCTTACAACTACCGGCTGATTGCACCTGAGTAGAGGGGCATGTCTCCCTGCCTCACCTCTCCCCAGAAGCTTTCACACCACCTCACGTTCTACAGTCATCTCTGTTCTATCGTCAGCATGTTTCATCCTCCATTCTGCTCCCGATACAGCAGAACTCTCATTGCACGTAGTCAAGGCACCCAGTGGGGTTCTGTGCATTACCTGGTGAATGTCACTGTGGAGTACCGCGGATCTCAAATATGCTGTGTTCTCACTCACCAAGCCCTACTGAAACTCAAGCCGTGAATGAGATCCCGCACTTCCGTCATCACCGTGCCGTTCAGTAGACCCCCGAGAGGTTCTCTTCGCTCATTGACCCCTGGGTGGCTTCATGGCTCCTCAGACCTATGAACAGCTCTTTCTGTTTCCATCTCCAGCCATAATTTAGCTGCAGATGCATAATTTTTTTTCCTTTCACAAAGGAGATCTGAACCAAGGGCTTGAGTGATACTTCTGACAGAAGGCTACCACAAAAACAGTGCCTCATTTTTTCATACGAATCCACACTGACCCAGCGTTTTTGCTCACGTGTACACACAGACCACCCAGCTTTCCTTATCTACCGGTTACATATGGATTAAGGTACACATTTCTGAGAATCCAAATGCATTGTGAGGTCCTACAGGTACAAGGGGACTGAAACACAAGGAAGTCAAGAACAGAGGTGTTATAGATGTATATGAAGGTGATTAATCATCATTGTTGATGCACCACAGCACGCAACAACAAAATGTGTCCTCTGCATTTAACCCATGTGATATCGTGACACAGCAGGGACAGCTATGTGAGCATCCGGGGAGCAGTGCTTGGGGATGGTACCTTGCTCATGGTACCTCAGCAGTACTTGCAGGTCGGGGACTCGAACCAGCAATCTTTCGACTACACGGTTGTGATCCTAACCACTACTCCACCTGCCTGCCATTATATAAATGATGGCAAGTTATTCTAGTACACGGGTTCAGGATCAGCCCAGGAAAAGTGGTTCTGAGTGAAGCTGTAAGGAAATTAGCTTTAATGGGAGTAGCAGACCGCAGCATGGTGTCTTAGCTGGTAGCACTAACACCTCACACATTCTGGATTGGGGGTTTGAATCCTATTCTCTGAGTGTGGAGTTTGCATGTTATTCCTGTATGATGCAGATTTCCTCCTCCAGTCCATAAACCCGCAGTTAGGCTAACTGGTGTCTCAAAATTGCCAGTAGTGTATGATTGTGACTGTGTGTATGTGCCTGCCCTGTGTTGCCTGGGGTAGGCTACAGACCCCCTGTGAACCTGCCCAAGATGAGCAGATGGAAGATGGATGGATAGGAAGATTATCAGCTGACTCCTCCCCCAAGCCCACAATACAGCTTGTTACAATTGGCTTATTAGGGCAATGTTATTAGACGCACATAAACTGCAAAATAAATAATGCAGTTCACATGCCAATGCCCTCCAAGGCTGGCTCACATAGAGTCCTGCATCCCTCCTTATTCTTTTACCTTGATAACCTCATAAAGGCAAAACCTCATCAACAATAATAGGACATCACGGTAACCATGATGATGATAACTATAATGATGATAACCATGATAAGCATCAAATCCGAGCAGTGAGAAAGACATATATAATCAGAACCATGAGTGGTTCAAGGTATATTATAATCAACTCTTAAAGTGACAGAGCTATTTTGATTACCTATTTTAAAACCTCAGCATCTGTATCTAAAAGAGCCTTGATAATCTCATATGAACCCTAGTAATGATAAAGTGGTGTCCTTAAATTCTAATCTAAATCCCTGTAATAAAAATGGTACCTCTGTAAATTACTTTAGAGGCCAACTCCGTCTTATCAAAGCTTAACAGGAGGAAGCTCATTAGGAACTCATCCAGACTATTATGTAGGTTTCAGGCGCAAAGAATGCTTGTAATATTTCACTCAGTTTGACAGAGCTGTGTGTCATCATCATCACCGGTAATTAACGGCATGCTTGAGAACAACATACTCGAGGCAGAGCCTGAATAAGGAGAGGAGTAGCAGGACCAGCATCTCCCTCTGGGAATCACACTTGAACACTGAGTATTTCAGTGATTCCTCATCTATTTGAAGCCTTGGAAATGGGCTGATGGCTAAGGCCTAAACCAGAAAAGTAGAAGTCCACTAAGGTAACCAGACTTTCTAGTCAAATAAAGCAAGACAATGCATGGCTTCTTATCGTCAAAGGTGTTACTTAGGTCTAGTAGCCGATGGTGACATTAGCAGCGACAGGAGAGAGTTTAATCAATACCTTGACAAGTGTTTCTGTGTTAAGGTGTTGTACACCATAGACCAAGGCTGTTCAAATCAGCCCTGCTGGTTTTCCAGCCTTCCTTTACCTGGGAACCAGGTGCAAAGCCTCTGCTGGCCAATCAGAAACAGCGATTATTAAACTAAGTAGATGGAAGAACTAGAAACAAGGCCTGGGTTTGGAA
Organism: Petrocephalus sullivani; assembly: GCA_026780845.1. Classification (NCBI taxonomy): domain Eukaryota; kingdom Metazoa; phylum Chordata; class Actinopteri; order Osteoglossiformes; family Mormyridae; genus Petrocephalus; species Petrocephalus sullivani. The sequence continues at coordinate 1,740,559 of JAODKM010000020.1, read as the reverse complement.
TTGAGGAGGTTTGGAATTTGAAGAGCCCTGCCACAGACCAAATCATATCATAGGAAGGCAGTTGCAGGGCAACTTTTAAAAATGGAAGGCTGGAGGCAAACTTGTAACTAGATAAATCATTCAAATTCAGATTAAGATTTATGAGTCGGAGTTTGACTGCAGCTGCCTTAAAAGGCTTTGGAAGGTTTTCAGGAGGTAATAATGCTTTTTCTAATATCTCACATTGGGTTTTATTCCAGTCAGATCCTCCTTCATTACAATTTTAGCTACAAGAGCCAGTAAACAAGGTGTTTTAGGTCTTTCTTACCACTGTAGGCTGCCCTCTCGTGCCAGCACCTTAAAAGACCGCGCATGTGTAGAAGCTACAGTCACACAAGACGAGCAACAAATCTAACCGTTGCTGTAAAATAACCGCAAGATCCTTCAGATTTTATTTGTGATAATTGGTTTTGCCATTAATTAAATGCATAGTCTATGTGACTGTCTTACATGGCAATGTGAAATAGCCCTGCTTCTCTACAGGCTCATTAACATTCTAATGTGTAAGTCACCCGCTGTAATGGCCACTATGCAAGGGAGCATGGTTTTGGTGTTGAATACTGTTCTTTTTTTAGAGGAGACACCATGTTCATCAGAGGGCCTAAAGTGCAAGCAAGTTCATTGCTTAGCTCTAATTTAGTGGATGAGAAATTATCCATAGGAAGATCAGCTGTTTAATGAGGTCAGATGAGATTAGGAAGGTTTGCAAAGGCAATCCGTAAGAAGTGTGTCTGTGGCTGCAGTAAAAATACACCCAAAAGAAATGTTTTCATTTTTATTTCACAGAATGAGTCACATTGCAGTAAGAAAATGCACGACGGGAGAGGGTTATGTGGAAAGATAGAAACACTGAATGTAAGTGCCATAGGTTATGACAATATTTACATTGTTATGATTAGTAGGGCCTATTACATGCCTAAGAAAGCTGAAAGATTTTAGACTGTTTGCAAAAATGGACCATCGATTTCCATAGGAATTGTGAAACTTCCTGTAATTATAATGTTTTATTGTAACCAGTCTCCAGGAAAGCCCAACATATCTTACTTACGGTTAATAATTTGCTCATTCATGACAGCCCCTTCATTTAAATAAAAGTCAACAAAGAATGTCGAATGCATCCAGATGTGCTGAGTAGGAACCTGCTTGCAAAAAAGAATCACTTTTGGCTTTGGTGTCCAGATGTGTTTTTACAGTGATCACCCATGTAGAAGAGGAAGAAGAGCCAGAAATAGTGTCTGTGAACCCCCCCCCCCCCCCCCCCCAGATGATGGGGGTTTGGATTTCTACATCCTCAGCTGGAAACACAAATTAAACTTTTCAATCTCCATTGGAGCAAGAGAGGAAAGCATTAGTCTTGATAATATACTGAGATTAATGACTTAAAGTTTATCTCAACTGCAGATGTCAATGTAGTAAATCAGGGAAAATTATTTTACAAATCTTTAACTATGATGGGAGGTGGGTTTTCCACACACTTCCTTTGTAGGCTGTCGATTTTCAGGTGGCCCCGCTTCTCCTGCAGCACCATGGATAGCGGCCTTCTGGCCAAACTTCAGCATCCATGACATCCAAGCCTGCCTTGTGCTCTGACTGGTTTCTTTCCCTGATTGAGACTCATCCAGCTGTTTCACATTAACACTAGTGACACATGCATGATTACAGGAGACTGACCAATCAGCACACAGCAAAGAACTCCCACCCCATATTTTTTGTTGTGACACTGGTTTCTGATAACCCTTGCCTCTGTGGGCAGCTCCCTCATGACACCTCTATTGTCTAGGTGTTGGGCCCCTTGACACTGCATTCAGCCAACTTTTAACGATCATCATATTTTTTTGTAAAGATATCGGGCAGTTTTCTTCTGCAGGAAAAAGGAAAGGCCATCCCATAATATAAATTGTTCATTCTTCAAGATTCCCCAGAGGTACAATCAGTCTATTCTTGGTGACACATTATTCTGCAATTGTGTTCAGTTTTACAAGTTAAAAGTCACATCCACACAGTGTAATGGCCTGTGCTGTTACTGTTTCTGATGGAATATATAATTACAGCTTTAATGGGGCTCTGTGCTTTGGGGAAAGCATTCTTTTTGACTCTTGATGTTTCATTTCTGAATAATTAACATTTGCATTAATGCTTACAAATTGACTAACATGGCCCTGTAGCATGAAATCTGGCTATGCGGTGGGGTGTTAATTGTCAGACACACTAGAATATAAATTCTAAAATTTGTAAACAATGGTTATGCGAACAGTCTCTATATTACAGTTCTTATAATATTTTGATAACTAGTTGAATCTTAACAAGAACATGAAGAGTGTAACTAATCTTGCCTGTAATATGTTATTCAATAAAGATGACGTCAGATACACAGCATTCTGGACCTTGTCCTTTCTTTTTTAATGCAGTCCTTTGTTTTAATGCGAGAAAAGCAAACTAGACACTTTTATATTTCATTCAAGGAAATATTTACAGACAATCGTGTAAAGACTGGCCCTCCAGTTAGTACAGAACCCAGTGAATATAGGTTTTAACCAGTAAATCAGATATAGTGACATCCCAGCTTCCAGAAAAAATAGAGATGTGTTGCCATAGTTCACTGGTGTCATGCCCTGCCGTCCGATCCTCCCGTGTGCCACGCCCCCTCGTTCCTCTCGTGCGAATCCGTCCCGTCCTCAGCTGTTTAGTGTTT
>JAODKM010000020.1:1718366-1729017 GCA_026780845.1 Petrocephalus sullivani | reverse complement strand
AACGCGGGAACTCTTTTGCTGTTTTGTTACACGCCGGTTTTGTTGCGGCGCCCCCCCCCCCCCCCCCCCCCCCGCTCCCGCTCATCTGCACGGCGGAGGCCAGTGGAGGTGCCGTTTTAATTGCAGTGCAGAGGGCTTAACAAGTGGATTTTCACAGCATTATCACTGTGTAGCTTCATGTGTTGGAGCGAGTACTTTATCTTCCTGTTGGGCTGGCAGAGCAGGGGAACCAGGCAGCTATTATACCTCCCTTGCCTGAATTTATAGAGCCTGCTTTAATAAATCTCCCTTTGAGTCTGAGAGGTGACATTTTCCAAGCCAGTGGGCGCGTCACTGTGACACGACAGCCCACACAAACCGTGCCGATGCTTCTTACAAAGGTTAAGTCAAAGCTGACCTGGCACTTATTCTTAAAATTCAATTAAGGGAATGTTAATAATTTCCGGAGTGTCTCAGCCCTTCTGTATAAACATATTTATTTTGGAGCCACAGTCTTCTCAAGGAAAAACAGGGTCAGCGAGGTGGATTCTGCAGTGACTTACGCCTGTGATCGGCTGCATATTAAGATAATGTGTTCATATTGTTGGCTGAGTGCTTTTTGTTTGACTGACTTTTTTAATTAATGATATTAAAGTTGATGTTTTTGGTATTTTCCTTCTGAAGGGACAAGGGTTCTGATTTTTCATCAACAAAAAACATTTCCCATCCTTATAGAGCCCGACTTCACAACCATGATAATGTCATCTTTGTTTTAAAGGTATTTGTCCTTAAAATACCTTTAAAACGTCTTTTTATTAATGCAACAAGAATAAAGCCATCGGCAGTGACAGCAGTCATGAGGGAAAGCATTTGACAAGATAAATGTACCAGTGAGAATTGTACATAGCAGCAGTGGCACAACGCGAAAAATAAAAAATGAACGCATTTTGGAAAGATAACAGTGCTGAATAAAATTATTGCTGGAAAAGATGAGGCCTTTAGCTACAGTGGAGTGAAAAAGAAAACGAATCAAATAGATCACTTCAGAATGAAACAGAAGGGACTGAATTATTTAACTATGGATGTTCAATTTCCATACCATGTTGCTAATGAGGCACTATATGGAATATTTTGTGCAATGTGCACACCACTATTCTTTTTCTCTATGGCTGTGAACATTCTTCCCCAACATTTAGTTGGATCGGACAGCTCACCTTCTGCTGAAAAAAACAACAACACAGGGTAGATTTTGCTGGCATTTTACATCAAATGTACAACTAGCCTTAACAGCTCCGTAAGACCTCTAGCGGAAGGGTGTTCTGCAAGGCTGGCTCTACACCCAGGTGCTGCAGCTTCTATGATGGATGATAATGGTAGAGGCATTAGAATGCCCCAGCTCCCTGTTTGGGAACAGTTTGCCTCAGTCTGCGAAAATTTAGCTCCCATGACCTTCTTTCAGAGCCATTCTTGAGTCTCCTGCATTTTTGTTCCGTACTGTCCCTTTTCTTTCGTTCTGTCCCACCACCCAGACCAGCCAGAAGGGGTCATATTGAACTGAGGCACGATGCTCTTGCTTACTTTAAGTTTCAAGTCAAGCTTCACGTTTCAATACATTTGTCATATGTTCGTTAACGCAGGGTCAACATTACAATGAAATGCGTTGGATGACAGGATACTAGGAAGATAAGCCACTTAGCATAGGGGGGAAACAGAAATTAAGAATCTAGGAAAAAAAAAGAAATTTTAAAAGTCATAAATCAGTGAATCTCTCAGTATGTACATGTGGGGGGTGGTTTGGGTCTTTATCATCTTGGGGTTGAGTTTTAACTCACTACAAATGCACAGTGATTGTGAGAGAGCTGGCTAGCAGGGACAGATTCCCAGTACAAACAGATTCAGAACAAAGCTGTCAGTTACCGTACCATGTGTCACCTTCCAAAATGCTAATACAACGGCCTGATAAGTAACAGGAAAAATCAACAGTCCTTACCTTTCACAAGAAAAGTGACTCCGACTTTCATCCGAGTCTTCAGGATGGGTAATAGACTGTGTCTGTTGTCAGCAGTGATTATGGATGCAAGCTTGGAGCATGCGAGATGGACAGTTCTTTGAAGAGTGGCTACTAAAGACTGTAGCGACTTTTACACTTTCATAGCCTGTAGAGGTTAAGATAAAGAATACTAGGATCCGGCCTATCATACTCCTGGAAATATCCAGGTCTATCCATGGTTGCAGTCTCCAATAGAAATTAAACACAAAGAATTAATTAACACCTTGTTCTCCCTCCATTCTTATCCTTTTCAAGGAGAACAGCTTCCGATTGGCCCAGCTCAGCGTCGGAGCACATTGTGGCTCATAACCTCCCTCGAGTGCTTGGGTCAGACAACCCAAACCCAGTGACATCAGCACTCACCTCCATCATCAACGGCACCACTTACCCTGGGTCCACCGTGTTGGGGCTCATGACGACCGTCTTGTACTCAGTAGTGGAGGCACCGAGGGGGCTAATGTTGCTGTTTTTAGAGCTTTGTAAATCATCCGTAATTTAATAACAAGCCTCCTGTCACTGCACATTCTGCTAAATCAAGGCTTAATTATGATGGCTTTTACCTCGAAAGTGTATCCACCTACAAACAGCTCCCCTGTGCTGGGGACTGTTCTCGGCATAACACTGCTCAAAGGTTTCTGTAAAATCTCTGCAATTGTTAGTTTGTAAATATGGCTTTTATCTACAAAACAATTGCAGAAAAAGAAACCAACACAAATGAGGAAAATGACATTCTGCCCTTCCAGCAGGCTGTGGGGGAGGAAATAGGATTGTCTGCCAATTTATCCAAATTTATATGATAGATTTTTATGTAAAACTAATTAACCTACAAACCCTGTTCATTTAAATGTTGAAATGTCACAGATATCGAGTATATAATAACTGTATAATGCATTTTGTCATTCTGAGTAGTATTCTGTTGTGATCATTTTAACTATTAATAAAATATATATCTATTTTGCGAATGGAAAGGTTTTAGCTTCTTTCTTATTTGCCATTTCCAGTTCTAATTAAGTGTACACTCAGTACCAATAAAAAATTTATTTATTTATGTATATAAAACTGACACGCAGTGATTTACGTAGTGTAACATTTATATTGTCACTGACAATATGCAGGATGAGTGGTGATGGATATCGTAGAGTTTATTCTAACAGGAAAAGATTTGACAGCTTCTAAATAAAAATGCCCCCTAGAGCTGGGAGCGTCACATGACCCAAATGTTCCCAGTGTAATGTCACTGGTTAAAGAAGCTTCCACTAAACTTCAGTAAACAGGCTAATAAATAAAACTAATGTGACCGTAACGGCAAGTCAAAGCAGCCAATTCATTAGTTTTGCTGATTAGAGAGGCAAAAATTAGAGAGGCCTACTTACGTGTTGATTTGACTACAGCACTAAGTTATGTCAAGTTAACTTGTTTCACTGTCGTTCCATATTAATTATTAATTACTCTGCAGACTGTAAATGCCACCTCTAATCTACAGTAGATTTCCTGGGTAGCAAATTGAGCATAATAGGCTAGGCTGCCCTTCCTGAAAGTACTAGCAGTCAAACAGCTGGTGTGATGTCAGTGAGAACTGGCCAAACCATCCAGAAATATAAGCTGCGTCTCCAGTCTCTTTACCGTCTTATTGGCCTTACAATTTTGATTAAAAAGTTTGATAGCTTCCGCCATCGGTTTCACAAAGTTACACCGCCATTTCATTGATGTCTTTGACGCATCTACATAATGATTTTTAAATGCTACTCTCTATATATACGCATTCAAGATGGGAATAAAATATTAGCCATTTCATGCAATCACAGCATCACCACTGCCCCCCCACCACCCCCCAGGAATCATCTTGCTGATGTTTCCTGAAAAATTTTGGAAATATAAAGCATCCAAATAGACAGCAGACCATAAAAAGCTCATAATCCAGTCACACAGCCTAGTATATAAATAGTCAGACATATGTAAGTCTGCACTGCATGCTGTATTAGTGAAACAAACCAATACCACACAGAAGCACAGAGCAGGAAATACATTTACAAAAAAAAAAGAATGTTTTGGATTAAAATGTTATAAATATTTTTTAGTATTTACCTTAAAAGTCCTGAACTCTGAATCCTAAACTGAAACACAAATAGCATCAAAACCAGAATGAAGATAGGTAGTAAATATACAGTAATATAGTGTAGCATTACTGTCTCTGGAATACTATATGGCTCTGGAATGAAATCTACAAGAATCCTTTACAAAGCCTGTGCTAATTGGTCAGCTAAATCCCTGAGAATTCCAAATGGGCCTTACAATCACATTATTTATGAGAAGAGGACTGAGAGAAATAAAACAACAATAGTGCCTAATTTTCTCACACTGAAACGTCTGTATCCGTGGCGATAAGCAGCCCCTGACGAGGAAAGATCATTTTCCGAGCTGGGGTAATACTGCTCTGTAGATAGTGCTAATTGCCTTGCCAGTTCATTTTTTCCAGATTAAATGCGAAAATGATGACCATTACAAATGTCATGTAAAATAACCTTTTTTGGGAGCTTATCTATATGACGTGTTATTAAGACATCCATCTTAGGCGACACTGTTTGCCTGCCGTTTAAATGCCTCCTTCCGAGGTGTTACACTGACTTTGGGAGATAAGCAGGGCCTGGGGTTTCCTCGCCGGGACAGAGCAAAGTGCAGAGAGCATCAGGAACAGCGAAGAGGCCTCGGCACCAGGACACACCCGGGACTCGTTATGCTTAGCGCTCCAGAAACATTACATGCAGGGCCCGCAAGGTGCTTAGCACAGTGTTTCCCAACCTAGTCCTTGGGGACCCCAAGACTGTCCACACTTTTTCTCCATCCCATCTGGGAGGTGGGCTGGGAAACTCTGGCCTAGCCTACGAACAAGTGCCTGAGAGCTTAAATTACATTTACATTTATTTATTTAGCAAACGATTTTGTCCAAAGTGAGGAACAAGTGAGACAGATAGTACACAGTATATTATAAGCATATGCATTGTTAGCTTGAACTAACAATGATGGTTTCACCATGAAAAACATTTTCCTACATAAAAATGTATTAAAGCACCAATGTGTCACGCCTACGAAACGTGCCTAATAAGTGACACAGCAGTGAAATTATACGTTCTTTATTTATAAATAAATAATCAATGTTTGTTCCACATTGGGGCAGTGCATAAAAGCACTGAGCACATTTATTTCACATATGGCTATATTTAAAAGTGACTTACTGTTCGGAGAGCAGGGTCAGCCAGGCCCTGAAGCTAGGGCATTGCTCAAGGACCTTGCGATACAACTTTTGTAAGCCGTGGGATTTAAACTGATAACCTTTCGATTGCAGGAACAGCAGCCAAATCCGCTGGACCACAGACCAGCATAAATATGGACACAGGCAAAACACTATAAAGGTTTCATGGCTAGAATACGGATCACGAATAACTGTTAAAATAAGGCTGTAGTTATGTTACCACCAAAGTGGTACTTGTGGTACAGGAAAGCACCTTTTATTACACCTATTAAACATACCCCATAGTCCCAGCTGCTGGGGAGCCACTAGAGAGTATTTATATCACAAATGCAGCATTTCATAGGCATACGATTCAAGCTGCAACTGAGAGCGTAATGGGGCCTAATGGCGAGAGGTGCTTTCGAAAACTCAATCCACAAAAACCGTGATGTGGATTATTATCGTGCTATTTTAACTTACTTTTTGGTTCTGACAACAGCTGAGAAAACACTGGCACAATTCACATAATTACACGAACGCCAGCTTCAGCCTAGTACTGATTTCTACAAAACGCAGTCCATAAAATATTTATTGTCATTGCAGCCATTAAACGACTTAGGTTGTTTACCCAAAGCTATTCCGAATTCAGAAAATGTTTAGCAAATGTGCACAGCTAGATACTAAGTTACTAAGGTTAGTCCATGCAGCATTGAAGGATGGCAGCTTACGTGTGAACTTATTATCTGAATTATCAAATGTCTCTCTAATCCTCTATGATAGGCCTATGCTTCGAGATGTTAAAAACACTTTACTCCCCTTTAGATAAAAAGGGCCAAAGCCTCCTAAGAGTTGCTATTGTGATGCGCTGCTATTGTAAGTGCTGAGATCGTAGTGCGTCACCAGGATGCAGCGCAGCAGGAAGGTGCTGGGAGTCACAAGGCGGCGGGGAATGCGTCCTGGGGGGGACGTGAAAAACGACTACGCCTGTCAGCTTGTGGCTGAGCTGCACGAAACCTCGCCGGGGAGGGATTTTCAGCAAAACCCCATGAAATCTTGCTGCTTGCAAAAAAAGTAAGTCTTTGTGCTCCGCAAACTCACAATCGCCTTCGACTTCAGGAAAGCAGCTGGCAAATCGGCGACACACTGCAGCGATCAAACAGCTAGTCATGGAAGCATTATATATGGTGAGCTGAGGACTGATTCCTCCCTCTACTGCTCTCCGACATAGGCCTTCAAGCACTATTGTACCTCCTGCTCTGGAAACCAAACCATCCAGCAACGTAACTGAGCATGAGGGAGCACTGGCTAACTCTCGAGTGTCAGACACAGACCCATCAGACTATAACCAGCCAGGGTGACTTTTTAACAGACAATAAAGTTTTCTTGATTCTTGAATGACCCTGCAAGAAGGATAAAGGGGACAACGTGCTGAGGATGAGGATCTCGGTGTGCAGGAGCTATCCCTCCTCTAGTGGCAGGCCAAGGAACCAGAGCACCGTTACACCAAACACTATTACCCAGCCATCTCCTGGCAGAAACACAATGCTTTTGACTACCGTAATTTCCTGTAGCAGAACGGACAGGGCAGGGTTCAGTAAAAGTGCAGCGATCATGCAAAGCTATTATTGGGGAAATATATTCTGCCATTTAAGTAAAGTACAGTCATAAGCGTCAAGTCAAAAAAGAGAGATCACTCCCTGCCTTTGAGATAAATACAAAACAGGGTAATTACACGTTGTTATAATCAACGGCAGCATTATGTGCCGTGCTGAGAGGCTGTCTTCCCGTGGCTATTTGGCACCATTTGCATAATCTTGGTATATCCAGTTTAATTTGGGGCTGAACTCAAGCATTAAAGCAGCATTTGCCTTTTGCGCCCCGTTGCTTTATACGAAACAGAGTCACGGCCACTGCCTGGTGACACAGATCACCCACAACAAGGTTACCCTACGACATTGGTCACCCCTTCAGGACCATGCTTCCTGTCCAGCTGTTTGCTCCAATATTCTTCAGGATCAATGAAGTCTTTTCTCTTTCTTTCTTTCTCTCTCTCTCTCTATTTATCTATCTCAATCTACTTCACTAACTATTGCAATGTATTAAACCTTACCTGTTAACAATAGCAGCCCATAGAGAAAGTCAGTACCATATGACATTAACACATCATGTACATCGACATGACATAGAGCAATGGCCATCAACTCTATAATGCAATGCACCCCCTCAAGTACAGCACCAATCAAAAGTCTGGACCCACCAACTGAAAATCATTTGTTTTTCAACAAGATAACAACCCTAAATCCACGTCAATCTAGGAAGGATTATCTTGTGAACAAGGAAAGAGGTGGAGCGCTGTGTCAGATGACCTGCCCCCCACCACAATCCCCCAACTTAAACCCTACAGAGCTGGTCTCGGATGAGCTGGATTGAAAAATAAGGGCAAGGTAGCCAACTTGTGCCCAGGACTTGTGGAAACTCCTTCAGGACTGAAGCGTTCCAGGAGGCTACATCAGGAAGCTGGTTGAAAGAATGCCAAGAGTCTGCAATGCAGTCATTGAAGCAAAAGGGGGCTGTTTTGAGCTCTTACTTTAATCATTGCAGTTTTTAATACGTATTACTTCATTGCCTCAAGGCCTTTTACTACGTGAATGACAGAGCTAAAATAGCGACAAATACATAACATTTTTCCCTAATTGCTTTGGCACATGCTACATACTTAACTCTGACGACTATAAGCGCGTTCATACAGTTCATACATATAGCAAAACATTATGGTTTAGCTGCAAAAGCCTGTAAATTACCCAAAACAATTAATTCATGTCTCAAAACCAAATCATTCCAGCAGTGGCTTAGTTGGTGCCATCAAAATGAAAAGTACATCCTGCATCCTGTTGACCATGAGAGTAAAACTGCTAAGGTATATTGTCAAAATGTCAATGTAACAATGCTCCTCAGCTTTAAAATTCTGGGCAATAGTCGGTTGCCACTTTCTCGTTGTCACTGACGGGTCATTGTCCTTTAGCAAACTGCTACTTATTCATGGCAAATGCACCAGTTTCAACATTGCAAGGCTATAAATTACAGTTTGTAAAGTTCACCCGCATGGGAAAGCACTCACATGCACACAATTCAACAGCAAATAAAAAAGTCATATAACACCGTATAACACAAAAACGGCAAAAAGGCAATACAAGAACAACAAAATGACAACAAAATCATGTACTGTGTGAACCAAAAATACAACCGTGGAGTATCACTGCAGTATATGGAAGGTAATTTTAAATCATTTTGGAAGCTTGGTTATCTGTTTTGCATGTAGTGCACTGTAACCAATTGCTGTAAATTTACAGTGATTTCCCTACAGTATTCTACTGTACTTTCATAATACAGTAAAAGACTGTACTTTTTATAAAAAGATTGTAAAGTGATGTAAAGCTACAATAAATTTGTGTATCCGGATCGTTTCTTAGCAAATACAGTAATGTACGGTACCCAAAGGCATTCTGGGATTGATTTTTTATTGCAGCTCGATCTGACAGTGTAGTCGCCTAGTCCCACAGTACATTAATTAACACATTAATTAACTTACTTTATCTTAATATCTGTTACAGCAGCAACGTTAATTTTTTCTTTTGCATTTAGAAACTGATTTCGTGATTGTTTTTGAGCAGTATTTTTGAACAATAAAAGGTACTCTGAGCCTGTGGAAAACTGGCGAGTAGGCGCCAAAACGGACTGCTGAGGAAATCTTTTGGAACTGCTGCTAGTTTTGACGTGGGCGTGATACGGTAAATACTCAACTTTGCTTCAGCTTTATACTTTATTTCGGTAGGCATAAGGTGAAATATTAATAGCTATAATGAAACTATAGTTAAGCGTGTTTTTCCTTGGTCTGTTGTTTTGTATGCTAATCGTTCATCCCTCTATGCTATACATCGTGGATTATTTTGTATGATAAATGTTATCGTCGCACAGGAAACCTTGCATGAACGGAATCTGTCGTCTATGGGTACAGTAATTGCTTTCTGACGTAGTCTGTGCTGCCATTAAAGCGTTAGAAATATTTAGATAAACGAAATTGGAGCTTTTAAATAATTGTATTGCCTTTAAGACGTTAAAGAAGACACGAACCTCGAATTAAACTGTAAACACTTATACATAGAATGTTTAACTAAATTGATGTCATATTTATAGATGATAAAAAGTTAGGTAGCATAAGTAAATGCTTTTGCGTAATTGCTTTGATGATATTGTATACATTTTTGGCTAAACATTCCTAGTAGTGTTCAAAAAATGCTGCAGTGTCAGTTCTGTGATCGTGCCTTTGAATCAATGCAATCATTTTGTCAGCACATGAAAATCCATAGTAATCTCCCTAAATGTGATTTTAAATGTGGAATTCCAGACTGTTCTAGATGCTTTAGAAAGTTTGCATCATTTAAGTCACATGTTTACAGAGACCATAAAAGAAAGACTGCTGCAGAACAGGTTAGTGTAGGATTTTATGCTTCTGAATTAACTTGTCATGTTGATTTCTGTCAAGTTAGATGTAGTGATTTAAAAAGCTTCTTTTCTCACCTTAAATGTCACATCAAGGAAGGTATCCCAGTCCCTTGCCCATTTAAATGCAACAAATGTTTTTCTGTTGTTTCAACATTTACCTCTCATTTGTCTAGAAGTCACACTGTAAAAAATTTCACTGTGAATTTATAGTAAAATACTGGCAGCAGAGTTGCCAGCCATTTTCTGTATTTTTACAGCAAGCATACTGTAATAGATATTTACAGTACATCACTGTAATTAGAAATTACAGTATGTAACTGTAAAAATCATTGTATTACAGCAGCATACAGTATTTTACATTTACAGTACTATACTGTTTTTTACAGTGTGATGATCACTTATGTATATAGTTTTGGGTGTAAAATTATTATATGGGAAACTACATAATCTATTTGTATCAACCATCAAGTGAACATTTTGCCAAATAATTGCAATTGTACAAAACATTTGCATATATGTACTAAAACATTTGGAAGTTTGTGTGAAGCAGTGAAGGATGATGTTCTGTCGTGCAGAAGTGTCATAATGGTGCGGGGATTATACTTGTTGTTTTGCAAATGATAATTGTCATTTGATAAATCCTCCAAAGCAATCTAGAAAAACTGAAATGTAGGTATGTCCAGACTTTTGACCAGAACTGTAGGAGAGACAGACACACACGTAGTCCACCACTTGGGATGACAATTCACAAACTGAATGATACAACAAATTCCTGGCTTGACCATTGTGCATCTGTCTGAAAGCTAATCGTGTGTTCCTTTACTCTCGAAGATCGGAGCTCGGCGCGCGGAGTGACGTCACATCCGCTAAAAAACCTAGGAAAACCCAGT
>JAODKM010000020.1:1696199-1718266 GCA_026780845.1 Petrocephalus sullivani | reverse complement strand
CGCGCATGTCGTCACTTCCGGCCTCTAGGCTCGTAATCTGACTCGGATCCCGACCTCCCGAGAGTAAAGGAACGCACAATTATCCACATAAACCCTCTGCGGAAAAGCCGACTTCAGCCTTGGCTTTGACGGAGAATACAAATGAATTCAAATTATTCTTATTCTAAATGGTCCGCCAGATTAATGTGAGGTTAACAGATTTTCATTTCGAAGGGCAGCAATCTGAAATGAGATTGCTTACAGATGAATGACATGGGCCGTAATCATGAATCTGTCTCACTAATCTCTGACATACAAAGGACCATGATGCAGTGCTGCTTAGAATCGGACGGCTGGGACACAGAGGCTCGGACCATGGCCTCTCCCTCCGTCTCTTGTCCCCAGCGGATGCCCCCCTCACTCCATCCGAGCATGACAGTGTGTGCTTTGTGCACGAGCGATGGAGTGGGCAGCGGTGAAGTGCTCCAGGCATGAGCCACAACGATGCCAGGAAGCATCCCCAGATAGAGGCACAGATGCTTAATTACTTAATCACAACACCTCACGTGCACCATCCCCATCTCCCACCTTCCTGTCGGGCATCTCCAGTAATTCTTAGCCCCCCCTCCCCCCACATTTGTTTCAGCAATTTAGTATCTGTGTGAACAGATAAAGAATTTCATCATGCAGACTAAATTAAATTGTTTTATAAAATAATAGCAACTATCAGCCAAGCATAACAAAGTCATCATGTGGTGCGTCAGATGGGCCCAACCCCTCCTAGCCGCTGGCTTCAGAAATACCCTTCACCAAAACGTTATGACAGTTCAACTACTGTATCCATTTAGGCTTTGAATTCCTTGTAGCCAGTCATGTCTTTACAAGCACCGTTGCCATGGTGACAGCCATTACTAACAGTGATTTGACAAATGATGGTGTAGCTCATACCAGGTCAAAGAATACAAAGTCAATGAGTGTAACAGCACTGAGCCAGGTCATGTACTGAGCTGTGCCTATCGGGCAAGAATGCTGCTATTGCACATAATGAGATGTAATGAAAGGATGATGTTTGAACTACATGTTCAAATGAAATCACAAAAAACCAGCCATCAAGCACTTGTGTATGGGCATGTATCCCAGACACAAGACAGGGACATATTGCATGGGATGCCAGCCCATCACACAGTACACACACACAATGGGCAATTCAGAGACCCCAGGTAGCCGTAATACATGTCTTTGGACCTTGAGAGGAAACCAGAGAACCTGATTGAAACCAGCACTCTCATAGAGGCTGGGAGCGAGATTTGAACCCCTAACCCTCGACAGCACTAACTGCAGTGCAGCATTAAATGCTCACTGTTAACATTATGGAAGAAAAAACCTACTATAAATCACTATTTATATGATTCTGCCTACGAAGCAGGCACAAGGGCACAGGATGACAAAGAACATCATCATCTACAAAGTACCTGGAACGCTAAGCTATCATAAAGGTTCACAGGAAGCGCGAGAGAGAAGAGAATAAAATACATGTAAAATGTGACCTATGTTTCTGTAAGGCTCTTATTCAAAATATGGCAGATGTGCTTCACTTCAGTGTTTACACTGGAACATTGAGCATCGCTCTAATCGCAGTTACCGGCACTGCGTGACCAATCGGTTTGCTCTATTAAATTGGCGGAGAGAGAAATACGGGCTGCGAAGGCCGAGTCGGCAGTGCGGCCGGAACCTCAGCAGTGCCCAGAGAGTCTCCTCCCCACCGAAACTGCATCAGCACAGTCCCAGAACAACAGAGATAATCAAGCCCCCGTCGCGGGACGCCTTTTATGGACGCGCCTGGGAGTTTTAGTTGTCGTTAGGCTGGGCTTTGGGGGATGGGACGCCACCACAGCACCGTAAGAGGAAACACCGCAGAGCTGCAAACTGCAGGCCGACTAGCTGCTGCTGATTGTTGTTTTAAGGCACCGGAGCCAGTAACGAGAGCGAAAGTAACTGATAAGAACAGCGAAATGCATCGGAGAAATGGCCCATGTCGGATTGGAGGGTGTGAGTTTAAGAGTTTTCTTCAGTCTGTTGATAGTGAGCAGTATTCACGTGACAGAAAAGGCACTTTAAGCAGACTGCAAGCTGGCTAAATAGATTTCTGAATCTTACACGAGCGGCTCACAGACCACTCCCTGACAAAGAGTGAACATGCAAGCTCAAGACACAGAGAAATCTGAAGCCCAAATGAGGGAGCTGTCTCACCAGGCTGCCCCCATCATGCGCCCATTATAACTATAAGTGATTACAATGGGCCAAATCACGAGTGGTAAAATTGGACACAGTTATGGGCAATTCTGTCCATCCGCGTCAGGGGGCACTATCTGGAGCACCCTTTTCCACCACAGTGTGATAAGGAGCACTGCTGGGGATCCTTCCATCTGTTTTTTCACTGCTCGTGCACCATCCACTAATTTCCATGCATTTGCTATAACCGCAAAAAAATGCAAGGAAAAGCAGGTGTAGAGTTGTTGTTGTTATTATTATTATTATTATTATTATTATTATTATTATTATCATTATCATTTCTTACTATTACTACTACTACTACTACTACTACTGTTGCTGTTGTGTGGCTCAGCAGCCTTAGCCTCTGTGCCTTTGGACAGAAGGTCACCAGTTTGCACCTCAGCAGAATGGCCACATGTCCATTGGCCCCTGAGTAAAGCCTTTAACTCCTATGTCCTGCACACCGGCTGACCCTGTGCTGACCCCCCCCCCCCCTTCCGCAAAGTTTGCTCTCACCTGTCTGTGTGTCACATGGATGAGAACATTCCCAGTAGGGATTTATAAAGTATGCCTGTTCCTTTCTGCTGTGTGCCAATTTTCTGTTGTGCAGGATATTCTATTTGTGTACAATGCACTTTTAATTTGCTCACACCATGTTTTCCTGTTTGCACTATGCGTATAGCCTCTGCACTAAATGCATGCTCGCCTGTGCACTACACACTCGCTGCTCTATGCACAAGATTTCCCCGGGGATTTATAAAGTTAACCTTTATCTTAAGGTCAAATTTGATGCTTGTGGTACCTTATTAAAAGGAACCAAAATATATTTTACTGGAGAAAAAAAGAACACCATTATTAATATAACACTATTCATAAAACACATTATTTGACTGTGGCTTAAAAAAATCTGCACACCCTTCCATCAGAAAAGGGAATTTAAAATCCGAAACGAAAATCAGAGGTGAAGCTTTTCTGTTGGGCTTTAGGTTTATAAAATGTACAGATTATTCAGTCTAGATATAAAATGCAGAAAAAATAAGAAATGTATTAAACACCACCTCATTTCCATAAACACTGACAGTGTGTTTTTAAAAGACAGACTCAATGGAGGGGAAGCACTTTACAGGGGCGCCTAAATACGAAAACGAACGTAAAATTGGGGCCAAGAATTTCTAGATACATTATTGAAGGCTATAAATACCATAATGTGACCCCTTGCTTGGTTAGATTTTGTCAGCACAAAAACGCTTCCATATTAACCAAAGGTTTCCAGGACAACACAAGTATGCAACAGCTAACATTTGAAATTCCAAAGAAATCAAGCCAAAGCATGAAAAACGAAGGTAAAACAGCAGTAAATATTCATCTTTATTTATAATTTTTCTGTCAAAATGAATTTCAGAGGAAAACGTGTCAGAGTCAAGTACTACATTGCCACAGTCACACATGCAGATGCTTTTAGACATTTACCTACAGGCGGCTGTTAAGGAGTTGACAGGAAAATATGCAGTTAGTGCAACTGGAAGGAAGATTGCAGGCGTAAACATTTTAATCCAATGGATGAAACATATTTAGTGCACTGAGGTAAGCATGCAGAAATATTTCTAGGACTGCACCATAATACAGTTAAGGACGGGGGTGTTTACCAGTGTCACTGTGACTTCTTTATACAGCTAACTGCCTCTTTTTCTTGTCTATCTCAAAGACAGTGGAGGTCGCACCCCCAGGGGGGAAAAATGTGACAGTTCCCTCTTATCTCAGTTTGCTTGTAGATTGTGTTGGTACTTTCCATTTATTCCAATGCATATCAATACTTTACAAGTCACACCTTGCCTTTAACCGGCATGTTCTCACGCTGAAGTTTCTCAGTGAGTAGTGCTGATAACTCAAACACACTTTGCATAAAAGTGGTTTTCAATCAATAAGAGGATGGTGGTTGGCTAGACTGTTCTACAAGATCTACAGGTGGATGTTTGTATTCTGTATTCTGTGCTTTTCATGGTAATACTGTCACATTTATTTGTGTGTTATTTCAGTATTGCCTAAATTGTCAACATGTTATGATGTCAGTTAATAGGATCACACAAGGCTTGTTCAGTTACCCAGGTCTTTCTCCAGTCTTTATAGGGCGTCAATCAACAGTGTTAACAGAGACATGGACAATTGCCAAGGACCTTGACCCCTCTATATTCAAAGCAAGAGCCCATTTCCATAAATTTTTTTTCCCTTTTATGGCTGCTCACTATTCAATTTTTGAGAAAAAAATCTTTAGTTTACGAGATACAAAAAATATTTTTATACCACATAAATCCAGAAAAAGTACAATGAATAACTACTCTATACTGTATTTTCAAGATAGCTTTACTTAGTGAATATGAGTGTCCGCGAGAAGCCACTAGGTTACAGTTTCCAGAAAATCCTATGACAGCTGAGGCTGTTTTCATCATGTGACACTGGCTACATATGGAGCTGCAAGGAGGTCGTAAGAAGACGATGGCCTCTAAGGTGTGACATCCGCTAATGAAACAAGATAACGTCAGGATGATGTCTGAACACATCACAATTCTCTTCTCATGGGTCAAACATAACAGGATACATTTGATTATGGCTTTACTAGGCAATCTGTTGAGTCATAGGAAATTTCAGCATGTAAAAAGAATCTTAAAAGTGGAACAACAAGTCTTTAGTAGAAATGGCGAAACGCAAAACTCAAATTCAGATAAATCACAAGATGAAGAGCATCTTCCCGTTTGAGTAAATGGAGATTAATATTCAATTCATCGCCCCAGACCTCTTTTTATTTGCTGTTAAAGAAAAAAAAAAATTCCTGGTTTCTATCGATTAATAAATTCCAAGTTTCTAGACTATTAATAAATATCAATATACTTTTCATTAACAAGCAATGGCATAATTTACCATTGCATCTAGAGTCTTCAAGCAAGGCTAGAAAGTAGATGACAAAATAAAAAAAAGGTTAAAAAATATTTACAAATGATTTAAAAAGTGCTATCGGAACAAGAAAAAATATAGACGCAGTTTGCAAGCCAGGACAGCACAGGCTCAGGGCCAGACAGACCAAAGCAAAGATACAAATGCCAAAATAAAAATACGAATGAGTCATCATAATACCTAATCTTTTTATGTCTGGATGGGGATATATAGCACGTCTCCTGGACACTCACCTATCCAAACAACCTGGGTCTGTTTGCTGACAGGATTCCTCATTATTCAGGGGTGGTGGCCACAGAGATGGGTGAATCCAGCACAGGTGTTTTGGGCCCATAGCCGATATTGCTGTAGTACTCTACCACCTGCTTGGGCACCTCCGCAAGGACACACTTGGCGAGGGCAGCTGGAGAGGCCTGGAATGCAAACGGTACAGCTGTAGCACAGGCACGGGGGTGCGTGATGGCTGAGCGTCCATCAGTACTCTCAGGGGTGATGGTCCCGATCGCAGTATGGCAATATCACACAGAGACGAGGGGAAAACTGTCAAATATTAACAAAAGTGTGTCCAGATGACTGTGATATTAGGTTACTAAAAAAGTATTCTTTGTTTCTTTCACGTCACTGGATGGATTTCTCCACTGGGCTTCGTTCAAAATGAAAACAACTTCCTTGTATGAAATCGGGGCTGTTGCATAATGATGTACATCTTGCTTATCTACGTTACTGCTTGTCTTCTTGGGTCTGCCACAAACACATGCTGCTTTCCTGTCTTGTCATTACTTAACCGTAAGTGTGAGTGAGATGGACTAACCGATTTGCAGGTACAGCTATGGTACAGTGAGTGAGATGGACTGACCGATTTGCAGGTACAGCTATGGTACAGTGAGTGAGATGGACTGACAGATTTGCAGGTACAGCTATGGTACAGTGAGTGACTGGACTGACCGATTTGCAGGTACAGCTATGGTACAGTGAGTGAGATGGACTGACCGATCTGCAGGTACAGCTATAGTACAGTGAGTGAGATGGACTGACCGATCTGCAGGCACAGCTATGGTACAGTGAGTGAGATGGACTGACCGATCTGCAGGTACAGCTATGATACAGTGAGTGAGATGGACTGACCGATTTGCAGGTACAGCTATGGTACAGTGAGTGAGATGGACTGACAGATTTGCAGGTACAGCTATGGTACAGTGAGTGAGATGGACTGACCGATTTGCAGGTACAGGACTGACCGATTTGCAGGTACAGTTATGATACAGTGAGTGACATGGACTGACCGATTTGAAGTCTCTGAAGGGCACAAACTGCACGATGTCCCTCAGCACTGGCTCCCCTTTGGGTGAGCGCAGGACCCCGTCATCTCCATCCAGGATCTGCATGTCCGTGAAGTCGGCGTTTCCCACCCCCACGATGATGATCGACAGGGGCTGGTAGGAGCCTCGCACGATGGCCTCACGCGTGTCCGCCATGTCTGTCACCACGCCATCCGTCAGGATCAGCAAGATGTGGTAGCGCTGGGTAGGAAAACAACGCTTTAGCCTGGAAATGTAGACTTAGCTTATGCAATATGATCATTTAATAATCATTTAATAATAATTTAGTTGTATACTGCCAGCATGCAGGGTAATAAATTGATATTCATCCACCCACAGAAAATATGAATTCAAGAAATAAATTATCTATAACAGACCACAAAGCCAGTGACCAATGCAGACATCAATGTTCCATTTAGACATCAACGTTCACAACTGCTATTTCGTTTATTTATTTAGTTTTTCCTGGAATTAAATTTTAAAAGTGAAAATCAAGGCTGAGTAAAATTAAAATGCAGGAAATACATTTGTACCGTGACACCAAGCTGGCATTCAGAAGAGGTTGTAGCCACAAACGCCTTCAGAGACTTCCAGTTACCTGTTTATTATCTGGATTACAGGAAGCCCAGCGACTACAGCAAGATCATTAAGCAGTACAGCCCCTGACTGCTCTCAGTACTGCTTCAAGCAGCGCAGTGAAAGGCTTAACTGGCAACAAACGTTAGCTTCGCAGAAAAACAGTCGGGTGTTCGTCAGACACGTCAGCCCCCAAGTTAATTTTATTTTATATATATAATTTATACATTGATTGTCTAGACAAGGGATGGCCAGTCTTATCCAGAAAGGGCCGCTATGTGTGCAGGTTTTCACTGCAACTCCCTAATTAGATTGCTAATTAGAGGACTGATAGGCCGAAGAGTCATCACACTGGGGTTTGAACAGCTGACCTAAGGGTTATCCCAGAAACCTGCATATACACCAACCCTTTGCGGATAAGATTGGCCACCCCTGGTCTAGACCAATGTTTCCCATTCCGTTTTTTTTAACAGCACTCTGAAGGGCCAGATGGAAACCTGATTGGCATAATATTTAGCACAAAATAACCTCAAAATGGATGAAAACTGAATTAATGCTCAAAGTGAGCCACATAAGTGCAGGTCACCTTGGGGACAGACTTTGTTAGGAACTGCAAAAGAGAATCAGTCCCTGGCAGTCCCAGCTCATGCTCTCTCCCTATGAAGAGTCATTACCTCCTTCTCACCTGAACCTCTCCTTTGCCTCAATATCACCAAAATTCATGTCATGTGGTCACTTTGAGGTTAAATCAGGTTGGGCCCCTTTTAAAACATATAGTGTGTCTTTTATGTACATGAGTCCTACCATTGCATATGCACTTACTGCATATGACAGCTTATGGTGTGTGCCTACTATAAGCAGCACTATATGTAGGAACGCGCATAACTGGTCACAAGCGCGCATTCGCCACACAAAGCAAAACGCACGGCCATTTCTTGTTGTGACATTGCTAATATATACTTCTTTCATGATATAAAGGTGAAAATGCACGGTGACCCCTTATCATAACCCTGGAAATGCACATAAGACACGCACGCATTTGTGCTGTCACGACAAGAAAATGACGCACGTTTCAATTTTAGTACGTACACTCCATAAACTGACTATATGTTTAACTTTGAGTGTCATAACTGATGTTTTTGTGTACCTCACAATTTGGGAATAAATGAATCGGAATCAGATGGCATTCCTACCCCATCAGGGCTAGCTAGCGGAGCTCTTCACGCTGAGCACTCCCGTCAGTATATTCGGATCCTCTGCAGCTTATCGGTGGAGAGAGCGGTACTCACCGAGGCCTCTTTAGTCGACTTCTCCCGCGCAGCTACTTTGGCCAGCCTGTTTATGATAGGAGCCACGTTGGTGGGGCCATACAGCTGGATTTTGGGAACGCAGTTCTGGTACGATTCCACAATGCCCTGGATTCCTTACAGGGAGCAACAGAGACACGACTTTGGTGGGGGGGGGGGGTGCATGCTGACCGGAAGCAGGACACTTGGTCACACTAGCCTGACACTCTTCCAATAGCCCTCTTACTGTAATTGGGACATGAGGTCCCTGGGAAGTGCTCACTTAGAAATGGGACAGACGGGAAGCCATTTTTACCTTCACATTCATCATTGTCCGGGTCAAAATTTATGGCGAAGTCGTGAGAGACCTGAGCGTGACCAGAGACAGAATCAACACTGACTATCCATTTCTTATCCTTTTCATGAATAATAATTTGGTGCAGATGAAATATGCATATCTCTCTAATACCAGCTTAAATAAATAATGTGTACTAATAATATGTAAGATCACATAAATTACCAATGTGCCTTATAAACACATACATGTTTGTATTTCTTCATTATACATCCTTGAAAATATACATTACCATGCATTTAGCTCCCTTAATATCATAATTTACACAATATTTTTTTCTTGGTGGGGGGGTGCTTAAAATGACAGTGTGTTCTCTCCTCCGGGGGCTTAATCCACCCACACGGCTTGCACAGAAATTCCTATGACAACTCTCTATCAGCACAAAGGGACGGCCACAATGGCTGCCAGTTATTTTAACTTCATTAAAAGCACATCTCCCGAAAAGGCTGTAATGCCTTCAACAGACAGTCCCCGTGCCAGACGAAATGCCCAATCTGACAGCTTGACAGGCCGGGGATGTGCAAGCGGGCTGGCCTTTTATACCGCCGTCGTATCTGATCTTGCAGCTCGCCGCGAGCGCGTGGCAGAAAAATTACGTTTTATATCTACGCGATTTAAGGATTTTTTTATGTACGTGAAAGGCTTTTCTTCTTCCTCAGAGATGGTTATTGTGTATTATTTTTGTATAATACATTATAGGCCGACAAATAATGTGTTAATTAATTAACATCTCTCTAGCTTGCTGTGAATGTCGGACACCAGGTAATATACTCAGCGGTAGTGCAAACCGGGCACATATCAGATAACCATAACCAGTCCCTTACCTCATAATTTGGAGGAATTCTTGCACCAAAGCCCAAAGCAGAGAATTTTTTGTCACTGAAAAAAAGTGTAAAAACATTCATTTTTGAGTGGATAATTTTGTTAGTACAATATTTCAAGCTACAGCAGTGTAATTGTTTCAGGTTGTTTAAGTAGTACATTGTTGTGAGGATGATGTAAGCGCAGTGCATGCAATGATTTATATTATTACTCTATTCGGTCCAATTGCAATTTAGATCGAATTATATTGGCTTTTTACCTTGGAGGATTTGGTTAACCAGCATTTAATCTGATAATAGACTGTGTCTAAGTGGACAGAAATCACAGAAATTCATCACACAAGCCACAATATTCAGACAATTCAATGTAATTGACAGGCAAGCAGGAGGAAGAGTGTGGCTCAGCAGGTTAAGCTCTGTGCCTGTAATTGGAAGGTCGCGGGTTCAAGCCCAGCCTTGGCACGTCTGCGGGCCCAGCTCCCTGGGTGCACCTAGAGGTGGCTGCCCTTCATGGCCACGCTTACTCTCATGGAGAGCAAGGTTGGAGGAAGTGAGAAGATAATCTCCCCACAGGGATCAATGAAGTATCTCAAATTCTTATAAATAGTTTAACTATATAAAGTTCATACTTAATGCATAAAAATTAATAAAATACATATTTATGTAAAAGTAAAGTGGGTCTTAACATTTCATAACGTGAAGATTTAATTGTATTTCTCTTCAAGAAGTCAATTTGAATTGTTTCTCCAGTGGAATGTCCCGCAGACTGAGGACAGACAGCGTGTGATGCAGTGTTGTGCCGTCTTAATGCTCAGTCAGTAACAACTCTATGCAGCAACACCCCTCCCCCCGCTAAGGATAATGAGCATTTTCCTCTCAAAGAATATCTTCCATGTTTCCTTGCAAATTTTCACCAGATACTAATGCAGCAAGTTACTGTAAGGCACTGCACCAGTGATTAGAAGATCACTGGCTCACACCCCAAGGATGGCCAAGCTAACGTAAGCTAACCATTGGAATTGTGAATTCTGGGTGTGTGTTCCAGATTGGCTTCCATGGCATTTTCTGCTTCTTGGGACAGGCACCAAACTCACCACAATTCCACGTTAGATGAATTGCTACGGAAAATTGGTTGGATGGAGGGACTCATTCATATTTCCCAGGCTTTCTATTCACCACATAAAATAAATCCCTGTCCTTAACACTCGGAAGTTTTTCGCATTCGTCTGCTCCAGCTATAAAAGCACTAATCTACCCCCCCACCAACTTCACAGCGAGAGCCTTTCTAGGGCGCCATAAACACTGATCCCGCTTCTAATGAATCTGGGAGGATAGCGCGGCCCCAGATGTGATGGCAGGAAGCCTACGGGGAGCAAGCGGGCGTCTTAAACAAAATCAACCTTCGCACATAGGGAGCGCTAACATCTTTTTCTGCAGTGGTACATTACAGCAAATGAACAAATAACTGAAAATATCACAGGGGCATTAAGAAGAAGCCTGAGGGGCAGGTGGATCTGGGCGCCCACACGTCGTCTCGGGACTGTACGGCATTCCCGTACAGTCATGCGGCTTTGTATCTGGGTCGTGTTGCACACCTTATTATGTAAATTTTCTTTCTTTGTTTCCACATAAATCATGTCACTTTGAGTATCGGCACATAATTTAGTCTCACTGTAAAAAAAACAGGCAGACAGACCGAAATTCTACTGATATCTGTACATGCTGAATAAACACAAAGGGATTCATATGCATTATAAATCCCTTTATTAAATCTCTTTCTTAAATGCCTTTTAATTTCTGACCCAAAAACAAAGCAAATTATTTGCTGTGACATAATGGACATTGGCTATGGTCAATATGACCATGAAAGCTTAGAACATCAATACCTCGGAGAAGACCATTCCTATCTAAAACAGCAGGAAACTCACACCTTCTCACATCCATCAGCTCAAATTACATCATGATTGAGCATGCTGAAGTATTTTCAGGACTTTTAGGGTGAGAAGCCAGAAACATTAATAATGCATTGTTGTCATGTTCAGATATCATGCTAATTTAAAATTGCTAATGTGTGGTGAGGGCCACTGTGCAGCAATGCACAGGAACATTATCAAGGAGAGAACAGCAACGCTGTCTCTGTACCGGATAATGGATTTCCATAAATTGCTGGAGAATTGAGACACTTGACTTCTTCAGATCAAAAACACTCTATCCTGCAATCATGTGTGCCCATGAAGGTGAGCATACTGACATTACTTCAAAGATCCTGGCAGTCATAAGCTGAATTTCAGCCCAGCCATGACTTGATTTTATCACCTGTATCTAGACAACTGAACAGACCGAAAGAATTCCCTCAAAAAATCCAACCCATTAATCATAGTGTAATTAGGATGTCAAAGCATTATGCATGTTAGCAAATAGGCTTTGCTACCAAATTAATTTGGTTATATTTATTACAACATGTCAAAAAATTATGCAATAGTATTTTATTGTAAATATTTGACAAAAGATCGACAGCATTAAACCGTTGGGGAAGCCATCACACTTTTCTGTCATGCACTACAAGACTTTGAAATGTACAGCTAATTTGCAAAAAATACTACAGCAAAACACGCGATTCATGGCAAAAGCAAATACTACTACATATGAATAAAACAAGGAGGTGGACAAGACTACCTGACCCTCCTGAATCCACCCACCTAAGCCAATTTATCTTTAACAAAGTATTCAGCCCAGTCAGGGTCAGCTACGTTTCATTAACTCGAGTATCTGTAGGCATGGGAGCTGGTGATCATTGCCACAGTAACATGAGTTCACCCTGACCCAGTCCTGTGCCACTGCAATACCTATCACTGGATGACATTGGGGGGAGGGGAGAAAAATATTTAATTGTTACAATGATCCAATTGCCAAGCAAATCAGTTGACACTGGACTGGACCAAATGGACTCTCTCTGCTAAGGTTTGTCTAAAACATGCTAATGAGTTGCGACTTTACGTCTGCAATGTGAGAAAAGTGGAGTCATCCAGACTTAAACTTCTCGTCTACAAAGGGAAGAAATATACTTCCATTTAAATATACTTCCATTTAAACTTTGATACTGCTCTAGTCAAAAAAGGCACTGGATTTCACATGAATCAACTCAACCCATCTCCTACTCAATACCTCTTTGCCTGTTATTTTTACCCAAGGAGAGCAAACTGAAGTGAACAGAAAACTGACAGGGTGGTACGATTCACACAGAGAATGTAATGCTTCATTCCCTATCAGGAACTAGAAATAAGCAGTGGATTGGTTAAGGGTTGAGAGTAATGGATGCTAATACCTGTCATAATCCTGGCAGATCTCCAACAGTGCTACCAGGGCATTTAGGTACTCGTTGGGTCGGTATGGGTGGATGTAGTGTAGAGAGCAGCTGTTTTTCGGGTCCCCGTTGGAAGCAGTGAAGTCAATCGCCACCTGGAAAAGTGTGAAATCAGCAGAAGAGTGTGGCATCCTTTTCAAAGACCAAAACGGTCCTTACACTACACAGGGAATGGCCATTTAGCTGGGAAAACCAGCCACGGCATCCCCTTGCCTGCTACCGTCAGGGCCTGAGACCAGGCTGCTGCAGTGCTTTGCGTAAATCAAGGTGACTTGCTGCTATTTGATGGAGAGTGATGTCCTTAGTGCAAAGATGACATGTTCGAAGCTAAAATCAGTCAAAAACTTTTGGCCATGTCCATAGAATCAGTTATGTTGGAGCTTATCTGCGCCATCCTCGCCAGGAAAAGTATGGCCAGCTCCAAGGGCAGTGACTGAGTATTTTAACAGAATGTCAATAGATTTAAAACTGCTGTCTATGGCCAACCATATAGTAGATTAGCTGCAGACTCTGCGAAGAAACCCAAAGCATCCACCCTAGTGAAATCTTACATGAAGAAATTTATGCTAAATGACTATAGCTTCCTTGGCTGTTGCGTGAGGGTATGCAAGGTATGTGAAAACACCACCAACGGAAGGATGAGTGTGACTAAAAAATGGGCTAAAATCTAGTTTTAAGGTCTACTTGGCCCCACAAGCTGAGTAATGAACAAGGCACTGGACTCACTGTGAAATGTATCTGGCATCCCCCCATGATGTAATCCAAGAAGGAAAAGACTTTCAGAAGCTGCAGGAGAAACACAGCGCGTTCACTGTCATGCAGTCACTGCATGATCACAAGCGAGAGAAAAGGCCCCAGCATCTTTTATAGAAACATTCATCCATTACAACACTGAAGTGTTTGTACCAGAGCAGCACACGGGTGAGCTGTGTCTATTTTTGACATGCATTTAGATTTTGGAACAAATGGGAAGAGAGGAAGTGTGGCGTCTCCAACAGCCTCTCCTACTGGGGCAGCAGAAAGGAAGAGCTCTCTCTCTCTCTCACTCTGTCACACACACACACACACACACACAAAGTCCATGTGTCCCTATCTTTATGGGGACTCTACATTCATTCCCATGGGCATAACCTTAATTACAACTCTGACAACCTTAACCCTGACACAGCTCTAACAGTAACCATAAGTAACCAAACAAAGGACGAGACTTCGAGACTGAATGACGCCGAGACGCCTGTGTCACTGCGCGTGTGCCGCGACACTGCACACCCACCTTCAGCTCGGTGAGAATGACCACGCCGGAATTTTTGTAGTTCTTCTTCTTTAGCTTGTATTTTGGATTTATACATTCCCATGAAACCTACGTACACAAGAGTCATGTCAGTACGGCACTGCTCCTTCTTTTACCAGTAAATAACAGAAAACAGTAAAGAGACCTTCGATATGCAATGATGACGTATTTTTCACATGTGACATGTCTGACGCTGAGACATGAAGAATGTTGCGCTGAGCTACACTGACCTTGTTTTCTCCAGTTACTGTCTGCATTTCCCTGAACGTGGGGTAGAATTCTCCAATAAAATCATGCCTTCCCCTGGAATCGTAATCCCAGACAAGGCACTGCAACACCCAAGAAAAGCCCTCTGTCGATTCATTCTCTGTACATATGACATTGTATCTGTCCAGCTGTTACTTGATCCATCTCATGCATTGCGTAACAATCTTGACAAAGCTAAACAAATAGAAAACACAGATTGGCTTCCCTATTATGAAAGAACATACAGCAGAATCTAGTTATTAGGACTGATAAGTGTCTACAGGAATCTACAACTAGGAAGATCTTGTGGAAGCGCGACAGCGCCGAAACTGAATGAGAAAGCAGGTTTTTTTCCTACTAATTTGCCTCAAGAACATCCCTGAGCATAACTAAAGGCCATTACTTATGAGTGCTTCTCATTACAGGAGGAAGTACTCACCTTCAGCTTCCTGTCCTCATCACAGCTGCACAAAGAGCGCAGAGACACTTTAAACGGCTCCCACACAGGGTTTAGATTGTTCTTAATTACCTGCCAAAATCAAGAGATGTACCAGCTAAAGCCTAGTTTCAGGCAAACACTCTGCCCCCTAAAGCGTCCGCACCCAAAAGGCCACCCCTAAATAGCCTACCCAGATGGGTCCGTATCCCACTCCATGGCAAGAAAAGGCGTCAAATTAGGGCTTGCTAATGTTACATTACAGGCTCATCTGATCTGCCCAAAATGATGCATAACTCTTCTAAGAGGTTAAGATGGCTTTTCCTCACAGAGTAGTCAAATGACTCCTCACCTCGGTTCTGTGGACTAGTTGTTCCGTATCATCATTATTAATTCTATATATCTCCAGAAAGGGGTCCGATTTGCTGAAGAGATCCTAAAGAGAATAGAACAGAATCAGGCCACCCGCTGAAACAGGAATTGTATATCTAGGCTTTCCTTTGTTCTTTGACACACAAGTTTTTAAAAATGTTGAATAAGACATTTTGAGGAAGAGAAAAGGGAAAGAAGTTTGCGGAAGTTTGGACGAGCTTTGAAAAAGTAGGTGCGGAAAGTCCTCCTGAGACGGTTAGGCCCGTAAACACTGAATGACTGGGCGTGCCCAAAAGAACCTAAATATCACATCATGATTAGACACTAATACAGATTTAGAAAGAAAAAAAACCTTGCCACAGCTGAACTTTATGACAAAGACCACACAGCTGAGTACGATCAGAGAAACTGGAGGGTATTAAGAATTTTCATTAACCCTGGCTTTGCCACGTTTACTGGGAGAATCCTCTGAGTACCCTCCCATGTCAGCGCCATTAAAAAAAAAAGTCAGAGTGTGTTTCAAAGTCTAAAGGCTGCTTGGATAAATGCTCATATCTTTCTTCTGAATGGTCTGTTTTCCAACTGCACTCTTATAGCCTTCCGTTCATTTTACTGAAGTTGTGATAGCCGGCGTAATTTTGAACACATAATTGTCTTGGAATTATGCCGGTATATTTATAGTGCCATTGAACTTTTTTTTGGAAACATACTGAATGGATGTCTGTTGTTTCACCAGCGATGTGACAGGCTTAATGAAGTCAGGCTCAGCGCGGCACCACTGGAGATCCGATGGTGGCTAATGGGTGATCTCCAGTGATCTCCACAGACACGTTAGCATCTAAAAGGCGGCCAATCCAGGAAATGGTACAAGGTGTTCAGTATGTGCTGAAGCTCACATAAGTTGCTAGTTTTATGCACCGGGAAGCATACAGTCTGTAAGACTAAAATGAGCTCATCGAGGGTATAAGTTATTGCTCTGATGCCTGAATTTATTTCTTCATAGTTCTCCACATGGGACTCCTAAGCATGGATTGCTAAGACTTTGCAAAGCTGATCTTGGTGTAACAGAGTGCATATATGTAAAACAGAGCTCTTTGCTTCTTACTGTTATCAATGGTATGTTTCCCCAGAAGGTCTGTGGCTTACTCTAGCCAGTCGACAGGCTGGGGGATTGATGAGTATGCATTCTGTCCACACTCCTCGAATACCGTATCTCCATTGTGCTCTTCTGCTGGATCCCACAACCCGAGCATATCGATTCCATTCCGGTGCCTCTCATCGTAGCCACTGTTAACTGCTTTATTAGTGTTACATTTTCCATCTTTGGTTGCAGAAAAAAGAAACAACTTATTGATTTCTCAGCACATCTCTGAGGTCGCTGACTTCTGGTAAGAGCTAAACCGGTTCACGATTTCTTAAATCCCACTTTGTTCGGAACTAATCGCTTTAGGAGTGTCCATGCTTGTCGTATAAGGTTGGTTAGGCCACGGACCTTCAGGGCAACGCAGAGGGATTCTGGGAAATGGTGGCAGAGTGTCAGGCGTGAAGAGAAGAGGCGTGTGGGCAGGGGAGCACAGGTCAGCAGTACAGCACACTGTGTGGGAGAAGCTGCAGGCCCCCGAGGACAGCAAAAAGAACTGCGGCATAGCTGGGTGGGAGGTAACATACCTCGCTGTGGGTCTCTCTAACGGGCGTTTTGATGAGCGTTTCAAATGAAAGAATTCCAGCGTCAAATCTGTCCAATCATGGTCAATTTTAAAGTTTGTATACACATATCATACACATAATTAAAATTAACAAAAAAGAATTATATATATAATAAGATACAAATAATACATATATAATATAGTATATCTCTACTATACAGGCAGCCCCGGGTTACAAATGACATCCGTTACCTAAATCTATGATAGTCAAATTTGTAGGTTAGTCATAAACATGATAACACAGTACATAATAATAATGATTATATGGTAGTAGTATACAGCTGGAAGGGGCAGCACAGTGGAGTAGTGGTTAGCACTGTTGCCTAACATGTCTGGGACCAGGTTTCCGTGGGTGTGGGTTTTGTCTGTTCTCCCCTTGTCATGATGGAGTTTCCTCCAGGTACTCTGGTTCTGTAGGTGTGCCTGTGTGACTGAATGGTGTGTGAGTGTGCACTGTGATGGGCTTTTTTCACTTCCTTGCGCCTGCACCCCCTGCAACCCTGAACAGGATAAGCGGTTACAGAAAATGGATGGAAGGTTATTCTGCAGCCAATGAACCACTGAAGCTGCAGAACATTTTCATGAGCATCACGGAGTAGTGTGTGCGTCCCAGTGAAGGGGACTCTGAATGCTTCAGCATACCAATAACAATTCTATGCTCCCAACTTTGTAGGAATAGTTTGGGCAAAGCCCTTTTGTGTTTTAGCATGACTGTGCCCCGGTGCACAAAGCAAAGTCCATAAAGACGTGGTTGGGTGAGCTCGGTGTAGAGGAACTTGATTAGCCCACACAGAGCCCTGACCTCCACCCCATCAAACACCTTTGGGATGAGCTAGAACAGAGATCGCAAGCCAGGCCTTCATGTCCAACATCAGTGCCTGGCCTCACCAATGCTCTTCTGAATGAATATGCAAAAATTCCCACAGACACACTCCTTAAACTTGTGGAAAGCCTTCCCAGAAGAGTTATAGCTCAATATTGATACCTATGGATTTAGAATAGGATGTCATAAAAGTTCCTGTAGGAGTAATGGCCAGGTGTCCCAATACTTTTGGCCATATAGTATATATACACTATATATAATCGGAAAGTTATGATTCTGGAAAACTCACCTTATCATCAAGTTTCTCAGCAGAAAAGGAAAGCTCAACATATTCATTGTTTCCTGAAATTTCCTCCGCGGTCACCTAGGAAACAAATTAAAGGCGCTGATCACTCTTCAGATTTTACCAACTTTTAGTGTAATGCAATTGTTATACTTGTTTATTTACTTATTTATTGTGATTACTCTTCATTCATACAAAAGCAGCTCACTGCATGAAGAGGGACTGTGTAATTTCATTGGCTATGACAAGGAAGAAAAATGATAGGTCTCTATGTGTGACAGAATGGGTCTAGTCAAGTGGCGGCAAGGTGCCACAAAGCACAGGACCGTGGCAGCTTCCCTGAGCTGAGAGACTGGTGCTCTTCAGTCTCGCACACCTGTTTCCATTATTAATCCTTTTGCAGATGCTCTGCATCTATCTGCTCATTGTAGTACATGCTTGATAACCATGTGTAATGTGTATCTAATGATGTGAAAAGCTGCTTAATGGGGCATTTTAAGATAAGTAATCAGTTTTATGGCAATTCTTTGTAGGTCAATTACTGTGTCTAACAAATAAGTGTTACCATCATAATATATTCTGCCAGATTAGTGACAAAATATTCTTTTTGGATCGTTTTAAATGCTGTGATATGAAGGAGGGCATTCTACAGACATTCTAGATACAGAAATTTTGGTTTTTGCACAAAAAGTAAATTACACTCTTCCACCTGTATGACACGACATTTCCACTATGCCTGGTTACAGTCACTGATAATGTCAGCTCATTCCATGCCTTTCTCCACTGCCTTCCTTCCTGGAATTACAGCAGACTGCCTATCACATGTTTTGAGGGGGGAATCAAATCATACATTACATTTTCGTAGAGAGGTAATTTCATTTAAAGGTTTGAATGTCATGGGCTGTGCTCGTCTCTGTTGGATGAACTTCAAGGTGACTGATTTTCCAAGTATTGCAATTCAGGCAAACGATGAAATATTCAGGGCAGTTTATCAACAGTCATTTTGTAATAATTGTTGAGTTTTATGAGGGCAGGCTGACTGGATGATGAGAGAATAGGGGGTGGGGGGGGTGGCAAGTGTTCGTAAACATGTAAATGTAGACTGAAATTGTACCTAACTCACGGAAATCTCCATACATTTAATGCATTTAGGTGACATACTTTGGAGGCATGCTGAGATTCAGACAGCTACACAGCCATTGCCTTCCTATTGCAACTTTTCATTGCTTATGGCCAAGTGGAAACTACAGGTCAACAAGGATCCACAGTGAGCACTTTGCTAATACTGTGAAGGGCACCGGCTCAACTACTGTTAGAGATAAAGTGTTTAGAGCACAAATATATCAAACAGACCCATGAGAGGCTTCACTGCCCTTATATGTCAATAAGGTGCAGAAGTCAGAAGTGGTCCTTTCGTATCTACTGGAAAAATACAGCATTGTTTACAGGATAAATGGCCTCTACACATAGATTCGAGAGATTTAATCCACCGATGCCAACCCTTGTTGTATTTCATGAACAATGACGTATTTAATGGTGCCCAGCAACAGTCACGCAGACGTAGGTGGTAAAGTGAATGTAATGAGATTTATGTGTTGGCGTGCATTGCAGGATCATTAGAGAGGGGCAAAATGGCAGCCAGGTGGGAAATGGTTGATCAGAGGGGATATTCTGTATGAGCCAGAGGCTCGGAGTCTCTTCACGAGGTATATTACACTATAAACAAGCACATGAAGGTTACGTGCATTAGGGCACTTAAGGATCACAGAGTAGCGATGAAAGAAATTAAGCTTCAGCTCACAATAGGCAGGATTATCATTATGTCAGTAACAGATTGGCATTACTGATTCCCTGCCGTTTGCTTCTTGATTCCAATTTGATTTGAAGGTGTAGCAATCCATCTGCAGTTGTTTCAGATTATTTTGTTAGATATAAGATGACAAAACGAGCGAAAAACATACTGTTATAGTGGATCTCCCAGCATTCTTGCCATATTTCAGAGAAAGTAGTTTCACCATCTTCTTCTGGGCCACAATCTGTGAGACCAAAAAACTTGTTTAGACATTTCTGGAGCTATGATAGATTAAGACACCCTTAGTTATTTGGTGTGCTTCGGTACCTGACACTTCTTCTCTGGTTTCATGTATAGAAATGCTGACTCACAGTGATTCAGCAGAGCTATATAGGTCAACGCTCTGAGACCCTTCCTCCTTTTGTTCCATGATAAGGAACATCTAGCCTCTTATGCAGAGCCCTTTAAGAACGAAACAAAATCTCAATTTTTTTCCAAACCTCACTCTTTGGAATTGTTTAAGATACTAATTTCCAGTGGTGTTTGTATTTAATAACACACCATGCTAAATTACATTTTAAGCTCCATTTTGCAATGTCGGAAATTACTCTGAATACAGAACTGAAAATTATACGCAAATGGGCCTGGAGAAAACCAGATTAGAATAAAGTAAACCAAGATTAGGGTAACTTACCTACCAGCTAAAAAGAGGTGGACAGTTCAGGTCCAGAAAGTAAAAATCCAGACCAAGACTTTGTTTCAACCAACCAGATGAGCATAAAGAGTCACAGTCACAAAGTACTCAATGGATTGGTTGAATCAAAATCTCAGTCTGGATTTTTATTTTCTGGACTGGACAGATTTACAGTGTAAAGTAATAATCAACACCATGCCTACCATTAGTATCATAATTTAAAAGGGGCACTAGAGGTTGTCACAGATGTTCTCTCATAAATAAATGACGTTTGGCCATACCTCAGTAGTTTTACCCATTGCTCCATGTAGTTCCTCGGGGAATCCACGTTTTTGCTTCCTCTCAGCTCCCAGCACACCTGTACCAGGTATTTGGTGTTCCTGGTTGGCTGGGAGCTGGGAGGGAGCAAAAACGTGGACTGTCCGGTGTTCCCCGAGGACCGGGTTGGGGAATACTGGCTTAAGGGTTGAGTGAGCGGCATGCTGCAAACTAAATAGCACCAATATTCACGCACAGGTTATAGGGCAAAATGCGCTTGTGTGACTAATAAGGGTTAAGGCATCAGCAGAGAATGTCAGATCCAATTAGGCAAGTCTGTGAATTCTCTAGACCTAGGTGAAATAGTGTGCCGGCGTCCTACCTGGCCAAGCGTGCACTCCATGCCCCCAAGGTAGTCATCTTCACGGGTGTCGATGCTGTGAGAGCCGTGGATGTCGTATGCCTCAAAACGCAGCTTCTGCACCTCCTCGAAGAGGTAATCCAGAGTGAAGACCTTGCTGAAGGTAGGGTTCAGGTTACTCTTGATGACCTCGGTCCTGTCTATCTGGCTCAAGGAAGAGAAAGACATATGATGGGCAGATAAGGGACCGAACCACAGACAGTGACCCCTGAAAGAAATGACTGCTAGTCAATTCATCTGGGAGGCTGTGACACATTCATCTTTAAAGGTAAGATCATTCAGGAGACATATGGGACACATCCATCCATCCAGAGTCCGCTCTCCCGGTGAGGGCCAGGGTTAATTTGACACAGAATGATCCAGAAGGAAAATGAAATAGTCAATTTATTTCACACCGGTGAGCACTTACTATTGTATGAGACTCCCACTGCAGGTGTAATCTTAAAGTTGAAAAAACAAAGATGATGTGTCAACGATATAGACACAATGAGTAAAGTAAGTGCGCTAGTGTCAGCACCTCGGACAACAGACACCTGGAAGCACTTTAGGACCAATATTTCAAGAAAAACTGCCTCTCTGTGGCATGTGTGGCATCCCCTATGTCCCTAACACTCATTCCCACTGCATGTGGTATCCCTTACATCCCTAATGCTCATTCCCACTGCATGTGGTACCCCCTATGTCCGTAACGCTCATTCCCGCTGCATGTGGTATTCCCTATGTCCGTAACGCTCATTCCCGCTGCATGTGGTATTCCCTATGTCCGTAACGCTCATTCCCGCTGCATGTGGTATTCCCTATGTCCGTAACGCTCATTCCCGC
>JAODKM010000020.1:1664328-1679098 GCA_026780845.1 Petrocephalus sullivani | reverse complement strand
CATGAAATTGCATTGATGACAGCATTGATTAATAGCAGACTTACATGTTAAACATGAATTTTGAGAAATACCCCTTCGTGTTTCAGAACAACTTTGATTAACAGTTTTGATCCACTTAAAATGTTGACTAGTGTATATTTATACATTTACTAAATTACCTACACCTGTAAACACAGGTTCTGCTGTTTTTTACATATTTAAAATAATGTAAATTACACAATATGTCAATAAGGGTTTGACGAAGGTTAAATTGGCATGGACAACTGACTAAATAGTCTTTGAATTTTAAGCATGATCTTTATCATCCTTGGATCTAGGAAGGAGAACCTGACCTCAGGGATTCATTAATCATTGATGACCAGCATTTAAACAGAACAGGGCAAAGGTTGAAGCCATGAATGCTAATCGTACATTTAACAAAGGCTCTTCTTTCATTGAGATTTGAGTGAACAGTGCGTCTTATTCTATAGCAATATCAGATTAGAAATGTTCCAGATTTAGAGCTTTGTGCATTATGACTTCGCACATCATGAACCATTTTCAGCTAAATCCACTAAAATAAAGCGGTTGCCCAACTTGCACCAATGGTCAGATCTGCCATCACACCACTTTGGCACAAGTCTAGCCAATCAAATGAAGCCTGTCTACATTCTCCTGCAATCTGGCCTGAAATGATTTGACATCTTTGTCACATAACACTCTGCCTCATCCCTGACCTGTGTTGCCTCCTTATTGGCAAGCTCCATGTCTCCCTTTATATAGTTATCCTGAAACAGGGAGTGAACTGAATGATAAATATTCAAGGTAGACTGAATAAAAAACATAGAAAAGATAAATGTCATAGTTTAGATGAACTTTATTGATCCAGATGAAAATTAAAGGTGTCAATTTAAACAAATAAGTGGGATTAAATATTTCTGTTCTTAATGCCAGTCAAAATGACATTATTGAGTACCCTTTAATGCACATGATTAGATGAGGGGGATCCCCAAAATGTCCAGTTTCACGGGATACGGAACTCTTCAATGGACACTACAGATCTGACTCACAGGCTGGAAGAACTGTGCCCATGTCTGGACGGTTGTGGGTTAAAATCCCACGGCCTGCAGAGTAATCATATCACTGCTGGGCTCTAAACCTCAATTGCTCTGGGAATGTTAGCTGACCCTACTTTCTTATCCTCACTTGACCTCTGACCCCGTGTGGATGTGTCTGGGGCTGATAGTGTCCTGTCTCTGCCTGGCTGCACACTTTGAAATTAGTAAGACCAAGACCTAGATGTTTCATTAATCATTGATTAGCCTTGCTAACAGAAACTCTTATCATGCAAAGTGGGCAAAGGTTTTCGGAATACAAGCCATATTTAGACAACAAATGCTGGCAATCACTTGATACGTGTTCCAGTTAAAGCCGTCTGTCTTTCTGCCTGTGCATATTTGGCAGTAATATCGTAATATCTCACAGGTAATACCCAGATAATTACCCAAATTCATATTTATACTATCTTTCTTTTTAGGAGCGTCTTTCCAGAGGATCCCTGTCTATTTTAAGAAACCAGAACCAGTTTTGAAAACATATTCAAAGACCCAAAAGTCGCATATGGGATTACCCTCCCATAGCTACTCCGCCCACCCTCTACTCCCCTGTTCCTGGCATTCCATGCCGACCAAAAACATGTCAGAAACACCAGAAAGGCAGAGCCTTCTCCGGGAACTTCGAGGTTGTCATCTGCGCTATTTGCAAACAATTACCAAAGAAGGCTCATTTCTTTGCCTACATGATGAGGTAGAGCGGTTAAGACTGCACCTGAATTCCTGAATTACCACGCTTTTAAGTTGTGTCAGACTTTCTGACAGGACTGGTTGACACCCCTACAGTTTTCCCTTATTTTTTCGGCCTTTCCTTCTCCTTCACAGCATGACTGTACTCCTGCTATTGTTGGTGATGCAATGTAATGTCATCCCGTCCAGGGTGTGCCCCTGCCATCTTCCCTGTGCTGCCGGGGATAGACTCGGGCACCCCTCCCATCCCTGTACTGGGCAAGAGCTATAGCATTGATGGACAGCCAAAGAGAGTGTGCAATAGGTATCGAGACATGAATAGTGTTTTGAATGAACCTGTTGACACGTTTGCTCACAGTGCAGAGTGAAGCATTTTGTCATTACTCTGCTTGTTATTTTTGTCTTAAATTCCCCACAAGGGGATCGTCATAAATTGTTGCTTATTGTGACACCGCACTAGATACAGATTGCTGATAAAAGGCAGACAGGCATTGGCTGAAAACCTGAACATGCTACAAACTGGGGAGGTGACTCAGAAACCACAGACTGACATCCAGTGCTCAGGAATGCACTCACAAAAGTGCATTACAGGCAAGCTCAGGTCCAGAAAGTGCAAATCCAGACCCAGGTTTTGTTTCAACCAACCAATTGAGTATAAATTGGTTAATACAAAACCTTGGTCTGGATTTGTACTTTCTGCACCCGAACTTGTCTTATAAAAGATTTCTTTTGTGAGTAACTTCCCCAACACTGCTGACATCTGTCAGCTGGCTGAGGCTGTTCAGGGTATTTTGAGAGGAAAGGTCATCGCGCTTACGGTACCGACGGACTGGTTTCCTTAGCTAAGCTATTGGGCGCTCACTTTGGAAGACACTCCCGTCTCTAACAGCAAGGCCACAAGAGTCACAGGCAAGGATTCATGTTCCCTGGTACCTACAGGCCTGTCTAAGCCAAGCATTTATTAAGCTAGATACTGTACTGGAGCAACTAGCGCAAGTACCTTACTCAACAACAACAGAGCCTCTACTGGGACTTTAAGCCGGCACCATTTAAAAAAGGCAGTAACTGCTATGCTACATGGCTGTTCCCTATGCAAAAAACACACCCTGAAATTTCCTCCATACTTGAAGATTTTAATAGCAAATTTGGAAAAAGTCCCCACATACTGCAGTGATCTAGCTGTGAAGTGTCCCGCTGCGAGTGGAAGAGCGACCACTCAGCCAGCCATTCAATCAATTAACCTGGTCGAAGCTGCGATACTATAAATTTAGATATTAGTATTAAATGAAGGGGGGGGTGCAAAAACCATCCTTATAGGAGGAGTCTCCTCCCACGGCTTCACGGGGGCGGCAGCCCTGGCGGGACGCATGTGACGGAGTCCCACGGATTCACGTAAAAGGAGAGGAAGTCCTGCTTGCGGGAGTGTTACTACTCCGCCTCCATAGACTTCACAAATTTCTCATAAGCTTCTTCATCCATCAATGCATCCACCTCTGCTGGGTTACTAATGGACATTTTAATCAGCCAACCTAGTAGAGAAATACAGGGATTAATATCCATGAAAAATGCTAAGAAACTCCCTCCAGTGAGAATACCCCCCCCCCAATTTCCTCCCTGCATGCCGTGATATGCTCACCATCTTTATAGCAGGACTTGTTGACAAGTGCAGGGTTGTCAGCCAGTTCTTGGTTAACCTCAGTTACCTCCCCGGTGATAGGGGCATACAGCTCACTAGCGGCCTTCACACTCTCCAGAGCGCCAAACTCCTCTACAACACACAATATATACTGCCATTTAAACCAACAGGAAAGATTTTTATCCAAAAGATAAGATCAAGCGATAAAATGCGTGGGTTTACCCATTTGTTCCAGTTTTGTACCAACTTCTGGGAGGCCACAGTACACTACATCTCCCAGGGCTTCCTGAAACGGAGGAGACCATTTTTAAATGCGATCACTAGTACATATCATTGTAACTGATGCTGGCTTATTTATAGGTTGAGCGCGACCTAACTGAGCAGGGGCCTGTATCACAAAGCCGGATTTCTTGCTTAACTGCATAACTTGTCAAGTTTAAGGTACCCCAATTTAAATGGACGTTATCGTCATTCAATTACATTTATCCCAAATTACCATTTAAACTGGGGTACCTTAACCTGGCCAAGCAAGAAATCCTGCTTCAAGATACATGGTCTGACCTATTTGTTAATTCTGCTATCTATGTATACATATACACTTTGAGCTATAGATAGTGTATCAGATAGCATTTGGTAGCATTTGGTGTTTACGGATCCCTCACTCCGCAATATCCACAAAATGATGAGAAACACTCTCAGTCTGTGTGTTCTGTCCATGTGCACATATTCTTTTGTGATCCAATGACCTACTATACCATCCACACACTGGTATAACCAGGGAGCAAAATAATACACTTTGAGAGAAATTAAGAGTCAGGTATGTAAGCAGCCTACCCACATAAAGGCGCCGAAGTACCTACCTGTGCAAAATTACTGATGCCGACAGTTCCAGCAGCTCCCTCTACTCGCACCCACTCGTGTTTCTCTGTGAATTTGAGTGCTGTCAAAAAAGAACATTACCTCACACAACCAATCCAAAATCACATATGAATGGCATCCCATAATACTGAGCGCAGGACACAGGATGAGAAATTCAATCCCATAGCAGAATAACCAACTAAATATTTATACAACCATAACCTAGCAAGTATAATATTCAAACATTCCAATTATTACAATTCAGACAAAATGGATCCTCTATGTGCACTGCAGTAATTTTTGGTGTCTCTGCACAGCTAGATCAGAGTTTTGGGTAGAGTGCAACATATCTGATGGAGCAAAGGGCAAAGTATAGCATTGTACATTAATGGGCAACAAAGGACTTGTGCAACACAGAAAGCTTTTCCTGAGGTGCGATGTGAAGGAATGCCCTAACCAGTGGTAGCCTCTAAAGTGTAGAACAAATTAATGCTTATAGTGAACCAAAAAGTCTGGGCAAAATTTATTTTGTAAAGTCATATGGTATAATTATAAAATGTGAAATGGCCTGCAGTTATAGGTACTTATCAGTTATCAGGAAATACTAACTCAACACTACACAACTAGTTCAATGGGAACATTACCTCTTCATTTTCAATTAAAAAATGCCATGTTTTTGTAATAGAAAGTGAACGATCTTTATACTACACATGTATGTTTTCATTTGCTCTGGAAGTTCAACTGTCACTCTCAGGCACGCAGAGGTTAGGGAAGCAGTTTTTGACAGGGCATTAAACAACGCGGATACGATCTGTTCCCTCTACTACTACTACCACCACCATCATCATCATAAGGATATATTTTAAATAAAAAAAGCTAAATGGAAAATATGACTTGCCAAAAAAAAATAAACAAGAAACCTCTCAATGTGATGAAAGTTGCCTTTCAAGCCACTGACTGGTATCTATGAGTTTTAATTAAAGAATCATGCAGCCTTTAATGCAAGTCATCTTTGCGATACGACGCTGGCGATCGGGTTTCGGTGCTTCGGCACAGCATAATGGCGTGTCCGTGCAAGTCTTCGCGGCAACCCCAAAAAGCACAATGAAACTTTATTTTCCCGATGTTCACCATTTCCGCTGTCTGCCCAGTAGTCAGCATAAACTACATAAAACTCGGTGCGATGCAAGCAAGCAGGTGCATTTCAGCATTTAGACGCAACTATTAACTTTGGAGGTTACGCTTCTGCCCGCGGCGGCGCCGATATCTCTGGCCCCTCGTACGGCGTTATACCGATGCATCGCGAATTTATTTAGCAAAAGGTGCAAAAGTGGCGCGCACCCTGGAGCCCGAAGCGCGCGAGCCCTTACCTGCGGGGCGCCCGGGAGGGGGGGGGTGTCGCGCGCAAGCCCTTACCTGCGGGGCGCCGGGGGGTCGCGCACAGCGCCCTGGGGAAGCTGTGCGCCATTCCCGGGGGGGCCTTAGTCCCGGCCGGCCGGCACAGCAGGGCCAGCGGCGGGGAGCGCAGCAGCAGCGCACGCATCGCCATCTTCTTCGAGTCTGGGCTGAAGTGAGCTGCGGTTTCC
The DNA here is from genome assembly GCA_026780845.1 of Petrocephalus sullivani. Taxonomy (NCBI): domain Eukaryota; kingdom Metazoa; phylum Chordata; class Actinopteri; order Osteoglossiformes; family Mormyridae; genus Petrocephalus; species Petrocephalus sullivani. The sequence continues at coordinate 1,673,237 of JAODKM010000020.1, read as the reverse complement.
TGAGCGAGCATCACCACCCGGGGCGCCGGCGGGATCGCGGACCGCCTGATCGCATTGCCCTGCAGCTTCCCATGGGAAGGCACCCCTCCCCCCCGCCTTAAAATGGGGCTAAGTTAATCTACAACCATGCATCCAATTAGGAATTTAAACCCAAATATACAGGCAGGGCTGTCTCGCGACAAATCTATATTATTCCATAATACACCTAATATTACATACATCTTAAGTGTTGGAGTAGCCTGCAAACCCTACAGACTTTTGACAAGTTAATAAAACTGTTATGTACATGTAAATGAGTGTGCATGTGTGTGTGCAGACTTGTCCCAAATTGAACATCTCATCCCATCCATCTGACCAAGCCCTGTAAACTTTTAACCTCAAATAGACAGAAAAACGATTCACCACAAAAAAAATGCAGGCAAGAGATACCTATTTTGAAACTAATCAAAGTCGCATGCCAAATAGGGCATATTAGGTCTCCTTCTCCATGGCCGCAGACTGTAGCTCATTGTGGGATGCCTAGACGGTCCCAAGGCAGTTGAGAGATATAATCCTTCCAGCGTAACCTGGGTCTTTCCCGGGGCCTTCCTGAACCATCTCAGCTGTCTCCTCCCTATCCAAATGAGCTGCAGCTCAAATTCAAGGTCTTTCTGGAACACATCCTGAGAGTGAGCTTAGCAAACCCGTGGACCCTCTTACCCCATATTTGTGAAGCTTTGTTTTTTTAGTCATTACCCACAGATCACGACTATAGATAAGGACAGGGCCATAAACTGGCCAATAAACCATGAACCTCATTAGACGACTTAACTCTTGTTTCACCACCATACTCATCCTTGGTTTCTGCAAAGCTGCAGTCACTTAACCAATCTCTATGTCAATATTTCAGTCCATTTGATTCATTTACACTGCATCCAGGTGAGATGGCATATTCACCAGGATAATGATGGGCTCTTTTCATGGCCTATCCAAACTCCAGACTTTTGCCTTTCCTGGGCAGCCAGTGCCATTCACTTGTTGCTGGAAACCCCTGTATAAGCATTTCCCTGAAATCCTCTTTCTTAGGCTTCTGGTCACAGCTCTCTGACTGCAATAACTTTGGTGGTCCATGAACATGGTCCATTCTAACTGTCCTTGACATCCTTAACAGCCGAGAGGAGTATAAATAATGGACATCATACTACCATACTATGCCATACTACCATACCATGCCATACTATGCCATACTACTATACTACCATACCAGGCCATACTACCATACTACCATACCAGGCCATACTACCATACCAAGCCATATTACCATACTATCATACCATGCCATACTACCATACCGCGCCATTCTACCATACCATGCCATACCATACCATACTACCTCAAACTGTATTTTTTTGCACATTAAGCTCTTTTGCACATTACACTTAAAAGTATTTCTTTTTCTATTTTTCTTTCTCTGTTATATTGTACCTTTGTGTGGACAGCAAAGTAAGAATTTCAGTGCCCAGAGAAATGCACCTTTCTACTGTACATAAGACAATAAACGCTTTGAATCTTTGAGTCTTGAGTCTTTGAGCTTTTAATTTTTTATCTTTGGCACATAGCAGCAGTTTTTCTAGAGGTGTTCAACTCATCTCACAGAGACACTGCATCCAGACTTTCCTAGGGAATTCTAACCCTCCACCTGGGTCATACTAGCCAACCTGCCCTGAATCTAGCTCACTACCAAGTTAACATTAATATTTCAGATGCTTGTGCATACATAATATTTTCAATAAAATCAATATTTGTAATTTAGTCCAAAGATCACAGCAGTTACTCTGTGCAAATGATGAAATTTACAATTTACAATTTAGTTACGATATCAGTTGGGGCATGAAATCCAGTTCCTAGTATGTCATTCTTAAGGCTTTGTCCTGTCAGCTCATAATTAATTCAGTACTATTATATATAATCCAAATCCCTAAGGCAAAATGTAGTTGGGTATATACTCATTTCATATATTAAATGCATTATCTTACTTCTCACATACAGGATTCAACAAGACTTATGAAATAAACAAGGGTTTGTGAGCTACAGGTTACTCCAATCTGTCTGTGATGGAAAAAGAACAGGAAGAGAGAACAGTGTGGTTGTGAACTTGGAATGTGTCCTTGTCTGTGGCAGTATCAGTATCTTGGATAAAATGGAGAACAGTAACTCCCTAACCCTGCATAATCACAACAGATGTAACTTTATGGGTTTAGATATAGAGAAAATATAGAAACTCTAAAAAACAGCCTTGCAGCTTCCATCAGTTTAAGAGATACACAAAACTACTCTGCGAATTGGGTGCTTTTCTTTGTGTGCACGCTCATAGACATCCCTGAATGGAGTCATGCTGTGGGCCCACTCATAAAGTTAATATATTCCTCATTCCCAATCACTGTACAGAGCTGTGAGGAAAAGTCTCCAGAATTATCCGATCTTCTTATAAGGCGTAACAATAGGCACCCTAACTTAAAAAACTGCACGCAGCACTTTACCTTGGCATATCATTATTGAACAAATGGTTAAAAACTTCAAGGCACTGATAGAAGAAAATGGAGGAACGCATTATATTACCCAATTACTCTCTGCCCCACTGCTGGAGAACATGGCCCGACGTGTCCTGGAACACATCCAAGGACAGAAGTGCCCTGATTTGTACGGCTGACAAGTAGCAATTACCTAAGGAGCCACATTTCCATCTCCATAATTTTTCTGAAATAGTTAGCATGAGATTAGCTGACCAGAAAAAAGAATGTCAAAGCTGACTCTCCTAATTGTTAGACTCTTAGATTCATTAAAAGTGCAATATTTGAAAGGAGATTATTTTATTATGGGCCGGCTTTCTGAGCTAAGACGGGAAAAGACAGTAGCACCCTGGTAATGTGCCTGTTGGACCCTGTGAAGCACCTCCTTTGACTTGTAGATGTTTTACGTGCATGAGACTGAAGCTGCAGGCTGAGTCCTCCATCCAGATGATGGCACTGTGGTCAAAAATCTGGAAGCAGCAGTCCTTCTACAAGGCAGATTGTTCATGCATGTGTGTCACTACTGTCACTAGCCTGATAAACACCACACTTTCTGCATCCCAGGGAGATTACTTTGCTCAGCAACAATTCTCGTTGGCTCTCAACCACAAGCAGTTATTTGAAATTTTTTTCAGAGAAGGCGCTGTCAGGCTCGTTGTGAGTGCATTGTAGGGCTATAAGATGGGCAAGAATTTGAGTAAGGACATGGAAAAAGTTGGAGATGGTTATTGCATTGGAAAAATAAGGACAGTATATAAGGTGATTTCTGCAGGTATTGGCTACCAGTATTACTTCATTAAGTAATGAAAATTGAGGATAGCACATTTTGTGCCAGACATTCTTTTTTTTCCTCAAAATATTAGGGTGTGTCTATGACACAACTGTTTTAGAATTAGATGACTTGAATTAAAATACCACTTTATTCTATTTATCCACTAGCTATATTAAAAACACTATTCATTTAATACAATACCATTCAGTACAAAGACATAAAACCCAAAAGTATGTTGAAGTTAACAGAAGAGTGAAGTTTAACAGAAAGGAGACTAAGATATGTCAGGTGATGCATGCCAATTAGAGTCTGTCTCAGTTCAGACAATTTGGCTGTGTCTGAGCATAGCCATGGAAACAAAGTAAGCACGAAGTAACGAAGCGGAAAACTGCAGGCCGTTTAATATGCAGACACTCCCTGCTTTACAGGGAATTTCCAGGACTAAAGCTGTCAGAGGAAGTCAGCCAACAGCTGAGCTGTATTCCATTGTAAAGTACAGCTATCAATATTTCAGTGGGATTTCTTTGTATTCTTTGAATCTTTCACATCTCGGAGGCCGGCCGGCAGGGGTCTGGAGTTTAGAGCGCAACATTGTATTACCAGAAATTACGACTTGTACCTCTGTGGTTACAAGTCGTAATTTCAGGGCCTTTAAAGTACCATAATGTTATAAAAGAGCAGCCAAATACAAATAAATAGTCCCATCTCTCCATCAAAGTCAATTAATATTCCTTACATTCAGTACATTTTACACTCCCAACAAGGGCATGTGATTTAACATTTATGCATCAGTATCATGCCGGACACAGAAGAGCACATTAAAAAATAAAAGCACTATCCAGATGTACTTTCTTTGCATAAAATTCTGTCTTATATAAAAACTAAAATAAGAAAATATGCCAGACACGTGAACACTTCCATACGCGAGACCCTGAAGAAAGCACAGCGGACCAATTACCTTTCACATTATTACGTGTAAGCATGCGGCATGATTATAGGTCCGGTCTGAGCACGTGATCCATACCGGCCTCCTGGTGCATTGTGGGATTGTGGAGGAGTGACGGTGCGCTACACCGGACGCTGTCTTTGCCAGTCTGTTGTTACGATTATATTTAAATACGAAAATATGCCAGAGCTAGCCGTCGAAAAAGTCGTCGTCCACCCACTGGTGCTGCTTAGCGTGGTGGATCATTTTAACAGGTACTTTTCTAGGATAATTCATTGATTGTATAAATTAATCCAAAGAAAGTGTGGACTCATTGTTAGACTGTAGGCCTGCGCGTCTCCCTCCGTGTCTCTCTGCCCGTGACCGGCGGGCGAAAGGCTCGGGATGGCGCCAGCCGCTCGGCCCGAGCCGAACCCGGGGCTTGCGGCTGCCTAATGCGCGGCTCTTTCAGTCGGAATAACCCGAAAGGCGCTAGCTGGTGTTCTTGCTGTGCTGTTTAACTGACATGAAGCAGGTGATGGGTATGGCGCCGAAGCCGAGATGTTTATACTCCTAGCTATGCATTTGTATAGATCTGTACAGCGCCAGTGTCCTGATGGGACTGGGAATCCATGACTAGCATTAACTAGCCCATTCAGCAGCGATTTGCTGCGATTACAGCCTAAGCAGAGCTATTACAATACCTCTCATGTCTTAATCACATACTGTGGGTAACTTCTGTTTAGAATTGGAAAGGTTGGCAACCAGAAGCGAGTTGTGGGAGTGCTGCTGGGCTCCTGGCAGAAGAAAATTCTTGATGTGTCCAATAGTTTTGCAGGTGTGTGTTTATGATGCTTTATTTGTGCATGTACTTACACAGAATATCTACCCACTGCTGTGTAAAACAAATGTTTAACCTCGTTGCTAAAAGATTCCGTATTAAGGCTATTTTTGACGAATTCACTGCTGATATATTTATGATTTGCTTGCTTAATTTTTGCCAGCTGCAGTTCTGTTGACTTTTGGGGGACTGTAAGGGGTTTGGTGTCATTTCTAACCACTCCTTCCTCAATCTGATGGATTAAACATGCGCCATATCTGACACGCAGTGCCGTTTGACGAGGATGACAAAGATGATTCTGTGTGGTTCCTGGACCATGACTATTTGGAGAATATGTATGGCATGTTCAAGAAAGTCAATGGTAAGGCCAGCTTTACATTTGGGGGAAAAATTAAAACATTTATTTAAACTTAATGAGCAGAGTTTGTTTAATCTGTAAATGTAAATACTTTTTTATTTTAGCAAGAGAAAGGATAGTTGGCTGGTATCATACAGGCCCCAAGCTGCACAAGAATGACATTGCCATCAACGAACTCATGAAGCAATACTGCTCCAATTCCGTAAGCATATAGAAGCATTTATTCTGTCATTCTGCTGTGTATATGGACAGTGTAACTAATAATGCTTATATGCAAACCAGAATTTAAGATTACCATACATTACTAGTCATTGTTTTAAACTTGCAGTGAATATTTAATGTGTGGAATTTGTTTAATCTGTGTTTTAAATTACTCACTACACTAAGGGACTCTGTTTTCAATTATGTATTCTTGTAGGTTTTAGTCATCATTGACGTGAAGCCAAAGGACCTGGGCTTACCAACCGAATCCTACATCTGTGTAGAGGAAGTACATGATGTAAGACTTATTTTGCTGAATAGGATTAGACGTTTAATGAGTTTCCCAGCGGATCAAAATATAGATTTCACAGGGTCATGTGTAGCTCAGTGTATTAAAGATATGTGCCTATGCCTGGAAAGTTGTGGGTTTAAATCTGTCTGGAAAACTATTTATGTCACCTTCGACCCTGGTCTTTCCAAAAACATATCTGTGTGTCTCACGGAGAAAAAGACGGGGTAGTGGGAGTTTCCATATATGGATGTACTTTGTTGTATTCTAACATTGCTCAGCAACCCAGAGCATGTTTCCTGAGCTAGTGAAATTACAGCAATCTGGTGTGCTTCCCACAGGATGGCACTCCAACCTCAAAGACATTTGAACATGTGACAAGTGAGATTGGTGCCGAGGAAGCAGAGGAAGTGGGGGTGGAGCATTTACTCAGGTATTAGCCATGACTCTTGATATATTTGGCCTGACTGTGTTTGTTAGTTGGTGGATCATTTTAGAGTCGGGCTCCCTTTTTTGTATAAGGACGAATTGGTGTGGAATGTAGTTGAGTGCAAGTCCTTGTATACTTATATGGCCTGCTTGTTTGCCTCTCGACAGAGACATCAAGGACACAACTGTGGGTACCCTGTCACAGCGCATCACTAACCAGGTCCATGGGCTCAAGGGGCTCAACTCGAAGCTTCTGGACATCAAGAGTTACCTGGAGAAGGTGGCCACCGGCAAGTTGCCCATCAACCACCAAATAATTTATCAGCTGCAAGATGTCTTCAATCTCCTGCCTGACGTCAACCTGCAGGAATTTGTCAAGGCCTTCTACCTTAAGACCAATGACCAGATGCTGGTGGTCTACCTGGCATCGCTCATTCGCTCTGTCGTGGCCCTGCACAACCTCATCAACAACAAGATAGCCAATCGCGATGCAGAGAAAAAGGAGGGCCAAGAGAAGGAGGATGGGAAGAAAGAGAAGAAAGAGGAAAAGAAGGAGGACAAAGAAAAAGAGAAGGGAGACGCTTCAGCCAAGAAGGACGAGAAGAAGGATAAGAAATGAACTGCAGATGCTGCCAGTGGTTGACATGATTACATTGGTGACTGGTGGAGTCCTATGTGTGATAATGTATATAGGTATGGCCAGCTGGAGTGGCCCTGCATGAAGAGGAATCCTTATGTTTTGGGTCAGAAAGTGGGATGAGAATAAAGTTGTTTTGTGCTTATGTTTTTTTCCCCCTTCACTTTTTTTAATGAATACTTGCCCTTTTACTATTAAAATATGGCTAAAAAGACTATAATAAGTAAAATGTTTAGAAATTTGGGGATAGATATTGTAATAATCTTGTAAATGTTATCAATTTATTCCTCTCTTTTCAACATTCAGTTGTCTAATCTCAGTGCATATACTGAGAAGTAGGAAGTATAAGGCAAGGTGCACCCTGGGAAGACAGTAGCCATTTGCAGGCCATTCATTTCCACATGGTGGCCGGTTTACATCTCATTCAAGGACTGGGGAAGGAAACTGGAGTAATCCAGTGGCAGTGTTTTCATTAGCAGCTTGTAAGCCCAGGTTCATCTGTATGAAAATCTCTTCCGCAAACAAGATCTGTGCTTATATAATGCATATGAACGTGCCACAACTCACAAGGTAACACCTACGAGGATCTCCCGATTCAGTTCACTATCAACATTTAAACATTTAATATGATCGAGGTTTTGTTTTTCACTGATTCTACTTTTTAATATTCAATATGCAGACAAGAGCAGTGTGTTGGACACTTTCAGCCAGGGATATACATATGGTCAAAATTTTATATAATTTCTACTCAAGGCCTGACTACCATGTCTCCATCCAAATGACAATTGTCAACAAATACAATTTTTTTTCTTTTTTTTCAATAAAACAACTAAAAATGTCTTTGGTTTTGTCGTTACTTGTGCATTTTTTGTAAAAGGATTTCTTATCAGTCCGGAAGAGTCTTCTAATCATGTAATCTCAGAAGGGACTACTATAGTGTGTTCCTGAGAGCACTCTTTAATCCACAACCCTTAAACCTTGCCCTATTTAACACAGGCCAGTTTTTCTATCCTCAGGAAAACAGGTGTACCAAGCATCTCGATTCCCTACTCTGGAAATTGAGTTACAATCAGGAATGAAGAAAAGGAAATAAATTGCTTGGATTGGTAAAAATAATAAAGTTAGAGAAAGCTACACGATATTGGCATAACTTTTGTGCAGAACACACGATGACAGACAGCTTTTGCCTTCATGGAAAAATCATAAATAACAAAGGATCCGGCAACCAAGAAATACTTGCCAGCCTGGCACATAACAGACCTATGACTGAAGACTTAGAAGGATGAAAATGGTCAGAACACTTTAAGGTACAAGAATGTGATGGGCAGCAAGAAAAAAAAAACATTACAATATGGACATGCCACTGCAAAGCCTAAAAAATGTACTAAAAGTACATCACGCACGTAAGCGTACGCCCAGCATGTTCACCCCGTATCAGTTCCATAGATGCTAACGTACAACTTCAGCTGTCAGACTTCAGCTGCCAAAATGTACTGGTACAGCTACTTGCCTGGAGTAAAGCGCATTGGAAGCTTTTGCTACATACAAAAACTGTTTTTGCACAAAGTCAACAGAATAAGGCACCATTAATATACTTCTACAAATATATATCATTTAAATTAAATGAAATTAAAATTTTTCCTTGCACTATTTGCTTAAATGTTTAAGCCATAAACTGAAATTTCAGCTTTGTACTCCGCAAGAAATATGAGAATAAGGTCAACAAATAACAGCTCAGTTCAAAACTCTCCAAACACAGTTCCATAGATGCTAACGTACAACTTCAGCTGTCAGACTTCAGCTGCCAAAATGTACTGGTACAGCTACTTGTCTGGAGTAAAGCGCATTGGAAGCTTTTGCTACATACAAAAACTGTTTTTGCACAAAGTCAACAGAATAAGGCACCAT
>JAODKM010000020.1:1646152-1664228 GCA_026780845.1 Petrocephalus sullivani | reverse complement strand
ATTTCAGCTTTGTACTCCGCAAGAAATATGAGAATAAGGTCAACAAATAACAGCTCAGTTCAAAACTCTCCAAACACCCTCTCTCCACGCGACAGGATAGTTTGTCGCATTATAATGTCGTCATATCCTTTCCGTCGCGTTTTATATGATGCGCAACACGGTACATTTTCCGTCGGTTCCGTAGTCCAGGTAGCAGGTCATTATCCTGGGAAGCTATTACAAAAAGGTCACAGTGCATTTTAACTACATGACACTTGCTAATTACTACATGTAATGCTTTTACGTACATTTTGTTGTCGAATCATTTTACAGTTTTTGTTTTACGAAAAGAAGACTTATAGCAGCAGAATTTTCGGGACTCGGTGCGTGTAAACGCATTGAAACAAGGTATAAAAATAAGCTGTTATTATGCACAAACGCAACACTGTCACCGTCCGTCAACGTTCGACATTGCTTAATTTTATTGTTATTTTATTATTTGTTTAGTAAATTATAGTAAGTCTTTTTTTAGTGTTGTCTGCTGCTTTCAGGCTACCTGAAAGCAAAAATGCAATCTATTTAGTCAGGTGTAATAGAGTAATTATTCAAGATAAATCAAAGCCTGTTGTGGACTCCCACGATATCCAAATGGAAATTAATCTAGTCGTTTTTTTTTCAGAATGGACGCTATAGAGAAGCTTAAAACCTGTCTGAAAAAATATGAGTATAAAAGTACATTAACTCAGCTACCGCTACTCCAAAAGGCATCTGTATTGATTCCATTATTCATGAAGAAAGGAGAACTGCGCATTTTAATGACCCTTCGGTCATTAAATGTGAGTAAGATATTTTTAGTCACCTGGATTTGATCATTAACAAGACAAAGTTTGGAGACAACGCCAAGGATGTTTGAACATGGAGTTTGTGCAATTTATGGATGAGTGATTATAGTATATGATTTAGCAGAAGAATACATGGAACATCAATGGCATTGAATTGTTGATTTAAATGAATGAAATAAATGACCATATAGGCTTCTGATTTTGACATCTGCTGTGCTGTATTTTACTTTTGAGCTAAAACATAGTGCAGGTGAGGTGTGTTTTCCGGGTGGAAAATGTGACCCAAGAGATGGTGATGAGATAGACACTGCCCTCAGAGAGGCTGAGGAAGAGGTCGGGCTTTCTCCCCATCAGGTGGAAGTGCTTGGCAGACTTTTCCCAGTATTAAGTAAGGTAAATTTTATTTTTCAATATTTTTACAACTAATCCCAAAGTTATATTTTTCATTGAGAATTCTTCAGTATTAAACGTCACTAATGTTATTAAAATAATTATGACACTTGTGTTCTCTTTATATGTTGTGGAATTGGGTTTGTGGTCAGAAGATGACTGCCATCCAGCCAAGGAAGGAAATTACTATTTTCTTTTACTTGCAGGAGATAAATTTATGATGCATTTGTTTTCTCACCCTAAGAGTGGCCTGCTTGTGACTCCAGTGCTGGCTTTCATAAAGGACACATTTCAAGCTCATCCAAACCCAGAGGAAGTAAGCCATGTGTTCTCAGTGCCACTGAGTCACTTCCTGAGCCAGACAAACCACTCCTCCTATAACTTACCTGGCATCACAGGGAAAATTCATAGTTTCATGTACCTGGACTGTGACTCCAAAAGGGCGTTCCACATATGGGGTCTAACGGCCATGTTGGCAGTACTTGTTGCTGTCCTTGTCCTAAACAGAAAGCCAATGTTTGAAATTGACTTTGACGCCGAAGACCCCTTGCCTTTCTTTCAGCGCAATCTTCATTTGCAAATGAGCAAATTATAATTTGCACACGGAGGCAGTGTCATTTTAAGCAGCTGCAATATCCAGACTTCCTCCTGCTGCAGTGAGACAATACTCATAGAAATTATGTAAGTTGCTTCAGGGTAGTCAAGATTGAACATGGTGGCTTCTGGGTCACTGGGGTCAATGGAAGACCTCGTTATTACAATTCACAAGAGTGAAACCAAAAATCAGGTCTTATTGTAATACTCAGTATGATATATGGGTGAACAAATGTTTCCCTAAAAATAATAGGGATAATGGTGTATCCTAAGTTATTTTTGGGCCAGTGAGTCAGAGTGGTTACCCTAATATTGTACATGGTATCCCGGTAGCCCAAACCATAATTCTATATATCTTCTCCCTCAGCTATGTAAAGTAAATTGCTTTAAAGTGTGGATGAATTTGCTTGTAAATATGCTGTACTAAATAAAGTAGTAGCTTTTATTAACTACATTATTATCTTGTACTATAAGTATCAGAATACTGCCTACATTTTCTTGTCATAAAAATCAAGACAATGCATTGTTTTGTTTGAGACTTGGGATTGTAACTTTGAAAAAGGTAGCATTCTTAGCCTGGGTTGTATTGAACCAGTATCAGAAGGTATTCGCTCATGGAATCTCTAAGGTCCCATGTAAGTCGCTCTGCCTAAGGGCGCCTGCTAAGTGCTGTAAGTGAAAAAGTGTTGATGGATTTTTGGTATGTGATGCTGTGTGATATTAATTTTCATCTTGGTCCAGCTGGACCAATGATCCACAGTAGGATGTGTACAATTGTAAAATCCCTTCTATCATAATAACACACACTGTTTGGCTGATGAACGTGATCACAAAAATGCATTGATAAGTTTCAAGTTGCCCTGTAAGTTTCAAGTTCACCCATACCATTACAGCAAGCGATCAATAAAACACGTCTAAGAATGTTTTTCTAAAATAATTATAAAACAAGTTTACATTTAGCTTGATAGTATAACCAACATTTTATCTTATTGATGTATATTCAGCAAAATGTAGCAGTGTACCTATTAAAGCAGAACGTCATAGGAACTGTATAGCTAATACGCACACAAAGATATTTGTTTATTAATCGAAAGTAATACAGTCGTCACTATTGAACAGCGTTATGGTATGTATGTCTCAGATTTTCAGCATATTGTGCAGACCTATAAATAATGAGAGTCTGTGCTATTAGTCAATCTTTCTTCTCATACCACATGCTTGATGAGGTTGATGTTTTTGAAGTACCGCCCTGGTGCACAGTGCTGTTGTTCAGTTTCGTCCACGGGCACTGGACACTCATTCAGTAGCCAAGGTTGCTTTGGGGGAGAGTAACCAGACGAAAACCAGACTAGTTCTGTATTCTCCAGGCCTTCTTGCCACGGTCAGCTGTTTTTTTTTTTTAACCAAGGCCAGATCTTCAATATGAGAAGCTTCGCACCACTGGTTATAGTAAATATAATTATAGTAAAATCACACATTTTCACATGACTCTAAAGAGCATATGTGTGATGGTATTGTGGCTTGAATTTCGCATCCTCTTTTTGTGTGTGGAGTTTGCATGTTCCCCTGGTGTTATGTGGGTAATCAGGTTTCGTCCAAAAATACTGGTAAGCTAATTGGGGTCTGTAAAGTGCACAGTCATGCACCTGTTGTGTATATACACACACTGGCTACTTTGTTAGGTACACCTTGCTAGTACCTGGTTGTTCCCACTTTTGCCTTCAGAACTGCCTTAATTCTTGGTAGCATAGATTCGGAATGCTGCTTGAAACATGATTGAAAACATAATGAAACATAATCATATCATTCAGTTGCTGCAGATTTGTGAGCTGCACCTTCGTGATGCAAATCTCCCTTTCCACCACATCCTGAAGGTGTTCTAGTAGATTGAGATCTGGTGACTCTAGAGGCAATCTGAGTACAGTGAACTCACTGTCATGTTATAGAAACCGGACTGAGATGATTTGAGCTTTGTGACATGACATTATTTGTTACATTCAGGTCTTAAAGGGATGGACATGATCGACAATATCTAGGTACTGGCCTTTAAACAATCTTCAAATGGTATTAAGGGGCCCAAAGTGTGTCAAGAATTGTTGATGCAAGGCAGGATGGATGCATGCTTTCATGTTTAAATTTAGAAGGATTTTTGTATCACTCTACCTTAATTGTAAAAGGAACATGAAACGAACAGGAAACTCGTGGAAAAATAATGCCTTGTTTTGCTTGCCAAATTCAACCACCTGTTGGATTAGTGCAAGTCTCCGAAATTATATTGAACCCTTCAACATACGTTTTGGGCAACATCACAGGCATTTCTCACAGATAATGCAGTCAGAGAGATTTTGGTCAGAGAGGGGATATATGATGTTGAAGTAACCGTTTGCCTAAAGTATAAACAACATGTTACTTGTGAGTCAGTGGCAGAAGTGAAACTCGACACTCAAAAGTGTGAACTTGTAGTCATCTTCTACGTGTAAGCCCCAATAAATCAGAGAAATGAAAGTAGATAGTCTATGTCAAGTGAAAACCTTCATTACAGCAAAACACTGAAGAGCATAAAAGGACAATAGATGTAATAAAAATTAAACTGAAACTATTACTACTGTCTACTACCAGTCTCATTTTTACACTATTATAGTGAGCTTCCCGGCTGACAAATTTTATCCCCTAGCTAAGCAAATTTAGCAAAAGAATTTTATCGTATGAGAATCTGACCCCCCCGTTGGCATTTTTTTTTTTTTCCCAGATGCTGTAGACCTTGGCTGCTTTGTGTTGCTGATGTAATTTGGCTCTTAGGAAAAAATGAAAAAAGCTAAAAGCCCTACTTTAACAATCTTAAAACTGCTAAATTATGGAAAATTCACTGACAACCAGAATGCATTGAAAATATTTCAAATTTAAATCTAAGAATAGTTCCTTCAATCCATCTTAGCTGCTTGTTTATCCTAGTTAGGGTTCCATAGTCCAGTTTTTATAATCCAGCAGAATGCAGGGGAGAAAGCACCATTTCATAAAACCACATTGTTTAATGAAAAACAAAGAAATCTCCTTGGCGACGAAATCCTGTTATGGGACCATTTTGCAATGTGGTGCAGACAAAAGCTTTATAAAGCAGTTTTTTAATGTTGCAATTCACAAAAGGGAAGTAGAAACTAGTAACTTAACTATACACGCGACTTGCATTTACAACGTAGTTGTATGGAACTGTTAGTTATTGACTTCTCATAGCATCTTACATCAACACTGGGTTTTAAAACAGTTGAACTGTGTGAGAAAAGGTAATGTAAGTTATGTACTGATTAATTTAAATTAATCAACATGTAACTCAAATATATTATCATACGGGTTTTGCACAGCAGGTTTATTCCTAAAATGAGGCTGTTAAAACAGTATCTAAATATGATCAAAGCAGACATATTAGTCAAAGGTTGAATAAAAAACCCCACAAATGTCAAAATAACATATAAAATCCATAACTATTTCAGTGGGTTTTGGCAACAAAATTCTTCCATAATAACCACAAGAATAGTGTAAGTGCCATTCTTACAGTCATTTGTACGACGGCTTATTAGGGCTATTGTATATAAAAATAAAATAAACCGGGTTGGGGAGGGGGGTAAAAGTACGAGAAAAAAGTCAGAAATTTTGAGATTAATGTCATATATTTGCGTGAAAAAACTTGGATATTCTCTGATATTGTCAAGTCATAAATTTGTGACAATAAAGTAAATTTATGAGAAATAAGTCAGAGATTCTCTGATATTGTAAAGTCATAAATTTGTGAGAAAGAAAACTCTGAGATCCTCTGAGATGTAAGTAGTAAATTTACGAGAAGAAAAAGTCGGATATTCTCTGAGTATAAAATGGTAAATATACGAGAAAAAACTCACAAATTTACGAGAAAAAAGTCAGATTCTTTGAGATCAGAAAGTCGCAAATTTGCGAGAAAAAAGTCAGATATTCTCTGAGATTTTAAAGTCACAAATTTGCGAGAAAAAAATCAGAGATTCTGAGTTTTTTCACGCAAATCTATGACATTAATCTCAGAATTTCTGACTTTTTTCTCGGAATTTTACCACGCTCCCCAACCCCGTTTTATTTTATTTTTATATACAATGGCCCTAATATGCCGTCATACATTTGATACCAGACATTACACTGTTAAAATATTCTTTAATTCATATACGTCAATAAAATGTTGTTGAAAATATACAATTCAGACAGATTTTTTTTTCTTCAAGACATATAGTACAGAAATACAGAAACAATGACAACAAAAAAATATGCACACAATGTCAAATCAATTTCAAAAGGCTGACTAGGATTCACATACGTTCAAAGGGACGTCTAAGAGAATTTCGGAATTGCGGCAGTTAGTGCTGGGCTCACATGGCGATGCTTGCCGTTTGGATATGAACGAAAACTCCTTTGTTCCCTCACCTGTGGCAGAGCTGGAGATGTGACGGAAAAGCTTTCCTACGCCAGTGTCCCTGAGCGAGCTTCGAAACGAGCGAGCGGCAAATACATACAGCAGGGGGTTCACTGTGCTACTGATGAAGACCAAAGCCCCCGTGACAAAGGTCATGCTGGTCCTTACAGAGTCCAGGCTCTCCGCCATGTCAGCGTGCCAGTTCTCCAGTACGATGGCCATCAAGGATAGAATATTACATACATGATGAGGTATCCAGCACAGGGCAAACACGATCACAATGCTGACTATTAAAACCATGCTATTCTGCTTAAATTTGAAGGTCATCTGCGTAATGCGCTTCCATAAGCAGCCATAGCAGACGACGAGGACGACGAAGGGGCCCACGAAGCCAACCATGGTTTCAAGAAGCAGGAACGCCACCTCTTTGCCGGTTGATGAATATTCTCCTGACAGACATTGCTCCTTGTCTTTTTCTTTTTCCAGGACTTGTGTGGGAATCACAGGAATGCTAAAGACGAATGCCAGAGTCCACAGGACAAACAGTACCTTATTCAGCAGTTTTTTCTTCTTCCAGCTGATTGAGGAGAATGGATAGCGGACGGCAATGAAGCGCTCGATGCTCATCGCCGTGATGAAGAACACACTGCTGTACATGCAGGAGTAAATGATGTAGACCATGGCTTTGCATACCACCTCTCCGAAGACCCAGGAGCGCACGAGTGAGTAGATCCACAGGGGCAGTGTGATGAGCACCAGCAGGTCAGCGATAGCCAGATGAAGGATGAGAACTACAGTGTGCGAGCGCTTTTTGACATGCCGCCAAATTGTCCAGATCACCATCGAGTTCCCCGGTACTCCCACCACAAAAGACAGAGCCAGGATAACACAGGCTGCCACAGTCTCTCCAGTAACGTCCTCCATCTGCTCAGCCGGCCATATGCTTGAACCATTCATATCTCGCTCAGTGTGTCTGAGAGCACGTAACGAGAGAGAACTGCTGTGCAAGCAAGAGAGGCCTTCTCTAGGCAGTGTGGAGAACAGGAAGGACGTTATTTGGGAGGTATCTTGAGAGACAGAAGTTGGTGATTCATACATCTGATTCCTCTACTATGAAAAAACAATGCTAAGGATTATATAAGGCACATAACACCAAAGAGGAAATGGGGAAAAATGTAATTTCATGGAGAATAGATGAAGCTGTGTGGCTGATTTGTTTTCACAGACTGTTGGCTATCATATAGGTTTTGTTTATAATACTGAATACAAAATATTGAATATTGCATTTTTTTGCCTGCCATCACATTAATGCTAGCCAAAGTCATTTTCATAATCTTTTTTTATTACTTCATGATTTCATTGGCAATTGATTTGGCCTAATGGAAGTTTTAAGAGGAAATAATAGATAATCAGCGAATCCAGTGACAAAGCCAGCGAAATTGAGTCTGCTTTATCCCAGGTTAAAATAATGTCGTCAAGACCTCTAAAACCATCAATTATAACATCACTGTTTAGCAATAAGGCTGAATTTAATGTTATTTTAGGTAAAAAAATATATTTCTATTTCCCCAACTAAACTATTTATAACGAAAGCTGAGTTTAAACCTACAGCTTAAGGTAACACAGCGACCTGACAATCATCTTATTGTTCTCAGGCGACACTATAATCAGTAAGGCCATTGGCCTGGTCTTTAAAAGCTGGCAGATCGCACAGTTGCCTCCACCTTCTGTCCGTTTACCTCCTAGCAACGATTTCGTCTTCTTTTAATAACGTTTTTTAAACGTTTTCAATATAAGTTCTGTATCCACGAGCAAACATCTGGAGAGAAAGAAACCGAAAACTCTGAATTTAGTAATCAACACAAACCGGCAACTACCTAGCAAGCCCCCAATTAACATAACTATGCAAACTAAGGTTTGATACAATAAGTCATACAAAATGTATTCTCTCCAATTAATATGACAGAATGTTAGTCATGAGTCTAAGGTCTGTTGTTCTGTCCTAAAATTAACTGAATTGAACAATGTGGTGCAACAAAAATACGTATTTTTAACATAAGAATAAAGCAGGCGGAGTAAGAAGTATTGTGGGCGTCGAAACCGGAAGTGCACCGGTGACGTCACGCGGAACCGGAAGAGGTGGGTGAAGAAAGGTCCGACCTACGGCGAGACTACAGCAGTAGTCAATAATAATAATAATAACAATAACAACGGTAATGGTAGTGCTAAAACAGCAGTAAGAGTGCTGAAACAAGCAGTAAAGTGGGTAGTGGCTTATCGCAGAAAGAGAAGCGGGCGTGTGTGTGTGTGTGCGCGCGCGGGGCGATGGCGGCGCGAGGGGCGCGCGTGCTGTGCGTGCTGCCCCCGGGGACCAGACCCCCGACTGCGCGCGCTCGCACACCCCTGCCCGCCGCACCCCGCACGTCCCTCCCGGAGCCGGGAGTCGGGCGTTAGAGTGGCGCCTCTCCCCCCGGCCGATGAGCCCCGTGCGCCCGCCGCCTCTAAAAGCCGCGTTATCGTGCAGTTGCCGCCGCCGCGATGCCGCTGCTCTTCCTGGAGAGGTTCCCTTGGCCCAGCCTGCAGACCTACACCGCCCTGAGCGCAGTGCTGCTGGCCGGCGGCGTCCTCAGCGCCCGCACCGCTGTCGGGGAGCTGGGACCGGACGGCCCCGATGGGGAAGGCGAGCCGGGGCCTGGGGGCGCTGCCCAGGCCGCAGACGTGCTGCAGTATCTCGCTAAGGACAGCCTTTTAGTTTGGGTGAGAAACTCTCTGATCCTCCCATTGTCAGTAGCAGGGACCATTACGTTCCCTGGCATTGCCACCCCAGAAGACACAGGCTGCCAACCCCCCCCCCCCAAAGTAGATTCAGGATTAATGAAAACTTCTTCAGTAATTCCTGCTTATTTCAGGTGCTGGTGAACACGGCTTGCTGTGTGCTCATGCTGGTCGCCAAGATGATTCAGTGCATGGTATTCGGCCCTCTCAGAGTCAGCGAAAAGCAGGTGAGGATCCTCTGTCTGTCCCTCTAAGCTTCGGGGATACACAGCATTTTAACGGGCATCCGTCCGTCTTCTGGCTGCTTCTACTGGGCAGGTTTGTGGGACGATTTAAACCTTATGTTTATTTCAGTGACGTTTTACCTGAACGTTGAAAGAGATCGACTGTTATAATGTGCAAACAAAATGCTGGCCTGACACTCTTAAAAATAAGTTTTATGAAGTACTCTCCCCGTTTGCTCTTTCCGCAGCATCTGAAGGACAAGTTCTGGAACTTTATTTTTTACAAGTTCATCTTCATCTTTGGGGTGCTGAATGTGCAGAACTTGGAGGAGGTGGTTTCATGGTGCCTCTGGTTTGCCGTCCTGGTCTTCCTGCACTTGATGGTCCAGCTCAGCAAGGATCGCTTTGAATACGTAAGTTTGGCCACTAGAGGGAGCCGCTGCCCTTTTTTGGGGGGTTCTGAGGCATTGGCTGCGTTCGACTTCACGTAGCCGCTTACAGCGCTGGCTTAAAGCGATGCATTATGGTCATTTCTGATTGGCCAAAAGCTAACCATCATGCATTGCGTCAAGACCAGGATGCATCGCTTTAAGCCAGCGCTGTAAACAGCTGCATGAAGTCGAACGCACGCATTATTTGCCCCGAGCCTTTATTCGGTAATAGAAGGTGCTGCCGAAATGACCACATTAACATGCATGGAGGTTGGATGTTCGGTAGCTTTGTTTGCCTGCGGTGCACCATGTTGTGAACCAACGTCGCCCTGCCTGTGTGACCCGGTCCCGTGTCTGCTGTTCCTCGCTGCTAGCTTTCCTTCTCACCCACCACCTCGATGGGCAGCCATGGGCGCGTGCTGTCCCTGTTGGTAGCTATGCTGGTGTCCTGCTGCGGGATGGCTGTGCTGTGTGGCTTGCGGGAGCACCCCCATGGACTGCACAGTGTGGCCTTCATGGCTGCCGAGGTAGGTGGCAGCCAGGGCGTTTCCTGTCTGAGCCGGATGGCCACAATAATTATTGCCCACTTATTTGCAGTTGTAGTTGGTATTTTAAATTGTCAGTAGATTTTTACTGCGAGGGAAGCTTTGGGCTTGTGGTTGAAAAAGTCAACTCGGGACTCTGTGTAAATGCTGTCGAGTTGCGTAAAAGTTAACGATGTTCCGGTTTTGTAGTGTCTGCTGGTGACCGTCCGCACTGCACATGTCATAATTAGGTGAGTGTTTAAAGGAACTTTTTTTCTGCTTGCAGTGAGAGAGCTTAAGAAATCAGTTATGTTGATCTGTGTCAACTATGATGTTCAAGAACAGTAAGTTGACGAATGGATCCTTCACGCTTAAAATTTTGGCTTTTCTTCTAACCCAGGTATACCATCCACCTGTGGGATCTGAAGCATGTGGGCACTTGGGAGAACAAAGGTACCTATGTGTACTACACCGACTTCATCATGGAGCTGGCCCTCCTTTCCCTGGACCTGATGCATCACATCCACATGCTGGTAGGCAGATCCTTCTCTAGCACATTTTCTGGGGCATTCCATGCCTATTTAGGCTGAGCTTGAAGTGAGTAACATGAAGGAGGATAGACAATAATAGAAAGTCCGATCATGGCTATGTTGCTCTCGTGGCCTGTGATTGGGCATATAGGCACATCCATGTGGTCTGTATCCTTCGCTCAAGTTGGCCTTTAAGCTAACGGTTGTTTCACGTCTCCGGAAACCCCTCAGCTCTTTGGCAACATCTGGCTGTCGATGGCCAGCCTGGTGATCTTTATGCAGCTCCGATACCTGTTCCACGAAGTGCAGCGACGCATCCAGCGTCACAGGAACTATTTGCGTGTCATCGACAGCATGGAGGCCAGGTGGGAG
Organism: Petrocephalus sullivani; assembly: GCA_026780845.1. NCBI lineage: Eukaryota > Metazoa > Chordata > Actinopteri > Osteoglossiformes > Mormyridae > Petrocephalus > Petrocephalus sullivani. Next base: position 1,653,135 of record JAODKM010000020.1, on the reverse strand, counting down.
GCCACGGTTGTCTGCCGTTATCCTCGCTGCCTAGTGATGGCTGCGGACCTTCCTGGGAGCGGCCATTTTGGCCGCTCTCCACGTGGCTCATCGTGGCGGCTAATGTGTGCTCTGCCCGCTCCGCTGGGTGGCTCTCCCGTGTGCTCCCAGGTTTGCAGTGGCTACCCCGGAAGAGCTGGCAGCCATTGACGACGACTGTGCCATCTGCTGGGACTCCATGCAGGCCGCGCGCAAGCTGCCCTGCGGCCATCTGTTCCACAAGTGAGCGCCGACGGCGTGGCGCCTCGCCGCGACACGCGTGCCGCGAATCCCCGCCAGCTGACCGCCGGCGTGTCTGTCTCTGCCGTCTCAGCTCCTGCCTGCGCTCCTGGCTGGAGCAGGACACGTCCTGTCCCACCTGTCGCATATCGCTGAGCATTAACGAAGGCAGCCAGGCGCGGGACGGCCAGCAGAGGGAGCCCCTCAATGATGGCGTGGGCGCTGTGGTTGGGCCAGAGGCTCATCCACACCACAACCATCACAACCATTTCTTCCACTTTGATGGTAAGGCAGACCAGTTTTGTGGGTGATGGACACCCTGCCAAGCTAGCATAATTTTTAACGCTGTACTGCTTGTGATTGCTAACATCTAGCTAGCAGACAAGAGAACATACATTTGCCTCCTACTGTAGGCTCTCGCATTGCAAGCTGGCTGCCTAGTTTCTCTGTAGAAGTTATGCACACCACCAGCATCCTGGGAATGGCGCAGGTCAATAACTCCCAGCTCAATGCCATGGTGAGTCTTCAGGTACAGTCGTTTTTTTTTTTTTTTCCGAATGCCAGCATCACGGTCACCTTAAAGCTGAACTATTCACTTGCGCTCCCTGCAGGCTCATCAGATCCAGGAGATGTTTCCCCAGGTGCCCTACCACCTGGTTCTCCAGGACTTACAGCTCACACGCTCCATAGAACTCACCACTGACAACATCCTGGAGGGACGCATCCAAGGGGGCTTTACGGCACAGGTCTGTCTAATGCACCTCCGGCCCACCAGGGGGCAGTGTGGGGGCATGTCAACAGATTTAATATGAGTGCCCATCCCAACTCCGGTTGTTTCCGTGCCGTTGTGGGATTTTCTCTAGGTCCTCCGTGTTACCCCCACTGTCCGGCTGACTGCAGCAGATCGGATGCTGGTCTAGTGGCCTGACCACACCATAACTCTGCCTTTCCCCCAGCCGAGCGAGCACGCCCTGTTCTACGAAAGGCGCGCCTCAGATGAGTCGCCGGAGGCCAGCGGCGGGAGCGAGGAGGCCCGGGGAGGCCGCTTCTCCAAGTCGGCGGTGGAGAGGCAGAGAATGCTGTTGCAGAGGAAGGAGGAGCTCCTCCAGAGGGCGCGCAGGTGCTGGGCCGTCCTCTGCTGGAGGGGTTGCGTACAGGCGGCACTTCGGTCCTACCTCCCTGTCGCCACCTCTGTCTGCTCTCTGCTTCCTGTGTGGCTGCCGGCAGTGTAAGGTCTCCAGCCATAAGATAGCTACTCTTTATCCAAATTTATTGATTGTGCATTCCAGATTAAATAGTGTCAGTCTCTGTATGGACCGGAGTCCACCAGTTAAGTATCCCTGACATACATGTTCCTAGTGATAATATTTCATGAACTGTTTGCTGTATTTTCTGACCACTAGATGGTCTGTTCAAGCAAGCGCTCAAATATGGCACAAAAAATCTGAGTGCCCTGTTTCGGGGGGGAAAGTACCATAAATGGCTCATGAAGCTTGATTTGGCTATCATTACATATTCCTATCTTCTGCCTTTGAATGTTGCACCTCCTGTCCACCAGAGGGCACTCTGACAGTTTCTCCTTTGACAGCTCCTTTGACAGCTCCTCCTTTCTTTGTTGATGTACTTGGCTGGCTTTGGCTTCGCTGAGTGCAGCTGGCCGATTGCCGTGGTTTAATGTTGTTTGAGGAGAATGCAAACATAATGGGCCGAGGTGCCCGTGATCTTCCTGCTCGATAAACGGCCTGTCTTGCCACAGGCGGTATCTGAGTAAGACCCCTGAGGAGGAAGACGAGGAAAACGAGGACAGCCTGGAGGGCGTGGCTGCCCCCTCGGACCCCGTGGTGCTGCGGTGTCGGATGCTGGCGGCAGCCGCGGAGAGCAGGCTGCACTGGAACCCCGACCCGGACCCGGACCCATCCCAGTGAGGCTGGCCCAGGAGCCTGTCGTGTTTCTCGTTCACACCAGCAGTGACCTCTGTCTCTGGGGAGCTTCCTCCCCCTTAGGATTATAGGGCTCTGCCATTAGTCCGACAGATAAGAATTAAGACGGGAATCTTAGCTTTTGAAAGTTATTTCATGTATTTAACAAAGTATAGAGAAAATTCTCTGCTGTTAACTTTAAACTGAACCTGTTAGAGCATGGAGCTGGTATCTGAGGGTCCTGTGTTTCAGAGCCACACAGAATATTTGTCTGATCAGACAGTCTAATTCTAAGATTCTAAATGCTGAAAAGATTAATGGTTTTCTACTGGACTTGTTATAAACACACAAAGGTGTTACATTTTGCTAAGCTGTGACTTTGCTGTGTTGCTGTAGCAAGCAAATCTTTTAAAGGGACTCGAGTATGTAAAAGACTTAAAAGCTTTAATTGACCTTACCCCAGGCAGTGCATGGATGTAAATGAAGAAGACGAGCAGGGTTTGCATTGCTTGCCGGTAGAGAATTGTCTTGGCTGTTACCTACCTCTGTGTGGCCGGTAGAGTGACACACATGCTCCAGTCGGGTTTGCCTGCGGTTGGGTGGATGGCACAACTAGCAGGATGTTTTCTTGGTTTGGACAAGGGGAGCTTTTCTGGGTTATGGTTTATTCTTGAATGTGATGTCAGCAGGGTAAATGTTATGTCAGCTTTTTAAGTGGCAAATTCAGAAGACTTATTGTTAAACTGGAACGAGGAAAAACCTTCCAGCGAGGAGCACCTCCCCAGTGTCACTCTAAAATATAAACGTGATGTTCATATGCAAGGCGAGCTGCTGACTGTGAGGCATGTTCTGCATCTGTTTGAAGATGTACCTGGTGGTTGTTCGTGTCGTGCGTCCACTGGGGAATGCTGCAGGCTGGATGGTGTGATGCAGTACTGGCTGTATGAACTGTGGGAGTCAAGGGGGGTGGGTGTCAGTCCTGAAGCTGTCCCATCTAAACTGCTTGGCAGCATTAGCAATGCTGAACTAAAGCCCTGTGTGCGTGCATATTACTGTTCCTATAGCAAAAACATTGCTTGCGTTAAATGCTGCAGGGTTTAATCTCGTGAAACCTTGGGTTGCTCGTTGGAATGGCTTAGACTCCTCAGTCTAAGGGCCCTGCTTGGCCCTCCTGTGCTTTTACTGGCCGGTGTCCTGACTGTCCTCCAGAGCTGCAGCTGAGTATGCAAGTGAAGCCTTGATCTGTCACTTAACCCAAGGGCTGGAATAACTCACTGGCTGTTCCCCGTTTGCTTTACGTTGCAAGGCATGTTATTTTTAAGAACTGAAATGTCTGTTTGGCAAACGTACATGTGCTCACGGCGTGGATGGCGTCCATCTAATCGGTAAACCAGAAGCTATTGAAGCCACTCTTCTTGTCTGTAAGATCTCTCCCATTGATGTCAGTGCCTGTTCATGTTTTAAATGTTCAGTTCCATGCAGACGTGTGTCACTGAGTGTTTAAGTTCATTTAAGTATTTGAGTGAGACTTGTAAGTTCTAGTCTTCACTTGGTCACTTGACATTTCTGGTCTTGTTACCAGAGTTCTGTACCTTTTTGCCTTGAATTAGCCCTTTGTACATTTAATAGCGGTAACTGTTCTGCCAGTGGTTTGGTAAGAACACTGACTGAGTTGAAGTATGCAGTCAGCCCTGCTCGAATTCCCACAGCTGCTGCAGGATCCGTGCGCAGGGACTGTCATTTTTTTGGCAAACTGTACCGATCGCTTCCTTCTGGGTCCCCTTTATCATCAATGTGACCTTCTTTCAAAGCAGCTTGCCTATGCATGTACCTGACTATCCCTGGGAGGGACGCCCTGGGACCCGGACACCTTTCCAAAGAGCTTTTAGCAGACAAGACCTCCAAAGCAAAGTCATCTTAATTTCTTATCTTGTGATGCAGTGTTTCGTGTGTGCATTTCGGTTTTTTACTATGCAGGATCCGTTTTGCTAAATCATCCAATTGTCGCTCCTAATGTGTTCAGCCATTAGTTTGTTATATTTGTGTTATACCATGGTAAGAAACTGCATAGTTTGATTGCCTTATAAACAAAATGTTCTGCCTAAATCAACAATGTATTAATGATGCAATGATTTTGCAAATAATTTTGTAATTAGCAGAGTATAATAAATGTAAATTATCCCTGTACAAAATTAAAGTTACTACTGGGCCCCTTTTACTCCTTTCTCATAAGTTGAGGAAAAATAATTTAGTTCCACAGCAAAACTAGCACAGTGTGGTTAGAAAAATTGAAGTACCACTTCATACCACTGGAGGGCAGCATCTACCTTTATATCAGGGATCAGTAAACGAAGAGCTATGACTAATTTGACTGTTTGTGTTTTGCCTTCTGATCTATGATTCATTCTTCGTAGTCTCACTGATACTTTCTTTTGCTGAATATGTTATAAATTTTCCAGTCTTCTGCATCCAGTGCTGGGTATTGAATAGTGGCATGCAACTCGAAACCAGTGCTTGGCGAAATGGATTGCAGAAAGAATTCAAATGGAAAAAAAGGCTTCCCTGGATATCGAAGGAAACGTTCATGGTAAAAATGCGGTGGTAGAAACACAGCAGTGCTAATGCTTCCTGCTCAGTCCGTGGTGCTGCAAATAATGCTCAGAAAATGCTACCTTTTCCCCCTGATGTTTGCCCTGAGGTATCAGTCCCATCATTAAAATTAGACACCCACATCCCTCTTGACATTTGACTTTGAGCAGTGCGCTGATGCTGAGCTGTTGTGTTCCATAACTCCTGCTAGCTCAAGTCTCTGTTGTCGGAATGTTAGCAAAGTGCTAATTGCTCTTCTCTTTGTTAATGGAAGGACCTCGTAGCACAGAATGAATGCTGTGGCTTTATGGAGTTTCAGAGCATGTTTGCCCATGCACTTGTCATGGCTGCTACTCCAGTTTTACACTTGGGGTCGATGTGCTGTATCTACAATTGCTGCTCAATCTAATGTTGTGTAGCTGAGTTACAATGGAGCTAATTATTTTTTTGAAAGGTCACGGGCATGCCCTTTTAATCCTGTGTAATCCAGCATGGCACTGGGCATAATCATTCGGGAATCTCCCTGAACGCCTGCCAAAATGCACATCTCATTAGTCCCCATTAGCTCTGTGCCTTGGCACGCTAAGCTTTGCCCGAGGATGGCATGGGCGGCCTGGCACTCATGTGGCCAGTGACACGCCGAGAGGAGGTGCTCTCCACCATGCCCGGAAAGACGGGGATCATCTCTGCAAGATCCGCATGAGGTTCCCGGGGCGCTCTGTGTGTTTTAGATTTTTCGGACTGGTATCCGTCCTGCTGCCCAGACGTGTAATTGATTTGCAGTAGGGCTAACTGACCGAGTGGTCGACTTCCAGAAGATTCTCTTGCGAGGGCAGCGATGCTGGGCTTAGACTATGCTCAGAATAATGAATCTGCCTGCTTTGGAAGGGATTCCAGTTTGTAGATTTGGCGGAAAATCCGGCATTGTAGCCTTGTTTATTTTTTTATATCCAGTTGAGATTAAAGGACGCAAGATTATTATCATATGCAAGCAGAACACCGATATCTCTGAACTTGTTTAGTTTTGCCTCTGTTTCCTTTGCTGTCAGGAGTATTGATTTAGATTAATGTGGGTGAGTGGCAGAGAGAGCGTGGGGCTTTCCTGGTGTTTTATAGAATACTTGCAAAAACAATCTCCTGCTGGCCCTTAATGCCTCTCAGAAGTATCTCACAAGTAAGAATGGTTTAGGTAGAAGCTTTGTTGGATCTTGCTGCAGCGATGCTTTATTTTGCTTAATCCGTGACCTTCAGTTGATGTACCACATACCGTCACCCCTGACCATACCTCCAGAGCAGTGCGATGTTTATTTTCATTTAGCCAACACTTTCGTCCAAAGTGACATGCAAGTGAGGCAAATGGCACGTTACGACCCTAGGTGCTGTTAACGATTCTACTATGCAGTTAGGCTGGGCTTCCAGTGAACGCTCTGGTACTAGCGGGAGCACTACTGGAGACAGCAAAGTTAAATCAGTACCTATCCAGATATGTCAGGATGACTTATTTATAAAAAATATTGAAATGAATCCCTGAAATTGATATTTTACTCAAAAAAACGTCCATAATGGGCAGTAGCTTTTATCAGTTCGAATGCAGTAATAACGAACAGTAAAACCACACATAAGCTCCACTTCCAAATTTCCCAGTGTTCACAATGCGTTTTTAATGTCTGTGGGCAAATTCTTCTGTAGTTGGGCTCATTGTGAAAGACGTCCTAAATTCCACAGAGAAAGTGACTGCATGAGGTTCTAATTGTAACACGCTTTGTAGTGCCCCCCCCAACCCCCCCATCCCTGGGCCCCGCATGTGGTACAAAGGGGGTTCCAACAGGCATGTTCAGCAGATCATTTTCTACCTTCCCCCTGAATAGTGCCGTTTGGTTGAAAGAAGTAGGCAACTGTACAGATGCTGCTGTTGCCATTAAATGCATTTTAGGAGCTTCAGGTTGTAGCCTTTTGGGTTTCTGTATTCTGGATCATCTGCCTCATGTGGTACCTCCTGGCATCTTCTCCTTCATGGTCAGAATGGCCCGCACCCATCTTCTCCTTCATGGTCAGAATGGCCCGCACCCATCTTCTCCTTCATGGTCAGAATGGCCCGCACCCATCTTCTCCTTCATGGTCAGAATGGCCCGCACCGTACTACAGTGGGATGCAAAAGTTTGGGCAACCTTGTTAATCGTCATGATTTTCCTGTATAAATCGTTGGTTGTTACGATA